>BLSH010403222.1:107976-131257 GCA_018402905.1 Glandirana rugosa | reverse complement strand
TGCAATTTACCCCCCCCCCCTGTGATATTGGCTGCAATTTACCCCCACCTGTGATACTGGCTGCTATATACCCCTACCTGTGATGCTGGGGCTCTATACTGTGTCCTGTGATACTGGCTGCTATATACCCCACCTGTGATGCTGAGCTGTAAACGGTGTCCTGTGATGCTGAGCTGTATACTGTGTCCTGTGATGCCAAGCTGTATACTGTGTTCTGTGATGCTGAGCTGTATACTGTGTCCTGTGATGCTGAGCTGTATACTGTGTCCTGTGATGCTGAGCTGTATACTGTGTCCTGTGATGCTGAGCTGTATACTGTATCCTGTGATGCTGAGCTGTATACTGTGTTGTGTGATGCTGAGCTGTATACTGTGTCCTGTGATGCTGAGCTGTATACTGTGTTCTGTGATGCTGAGCTGTATACTGTATCCTGTGATGCTGAGCTGTATACTGTGTCCTGTGATGCCAAGCTGTATACTGTGTCCTGTGATGCTGAGCTGTGTACTCCTGACCCTATATGTGGAATACAGGGGACATAGTGGGTGGATCCCATGGGGGGGCTTATTAGAAGTAGGAGGGGTCAAAAATGAAGGGCAGAGCCTGGCGCCCCCCTATCCTACAACTTCACCAGCCGCCACTGTTCCTGAACATTGTTTTATCTCATGGTTACTGTGACATTGTGTGAATGCATCAATGCAGTGCATGTTATCTCAGCTTGCAGAGCTTGGATTCGTTGAATGAGTTTACCAAAAATGTAAGTATTGCAGAATATACAGCCTCATGCTACATAACCAAGCTCCATTCATGCTGAATAAACTAAATTATGAATGTATTTTGAATAGAAAACTATCCTTAGATAGATTTTTACTTCAAAGGCATTTTTATTAAAATATATTTAATAAAAATTAAAAAATCGATTTAAATCAAAAAAATCTGATTTAAATAAAAAAAAATTTGATTTTTTTTATTTTTTTAAAAAAATCATTGATTTTTATCCACTCTGAAAAAAATGTATACCAGGAGCTGCAGCCCTGATCCTGGTATATAAGGGATAAGGGATGTTTACATTCCTTTTGATAGCAATAAAAGTGATCTTTTTTTTTTTTTTTTTTTAAAGAATCAGTGCAAAAATAAAAAAATAAAAAAATAACTAATGAAATTCAATTTTTTTTTTAATGTGCCCCCCTTCCCCTGTGCTCACATGCAGTAAAGAACACACACATCGGCCTGTCACAGTAATTGCACCACATGAGGTATCACCGCGATCGTTAGAGCGACAGCAATAATTCTAGCCCCGGACCTTCTGTATGAATCTAAACTGGTAACCTGCAAAGGATTTTAAAGCGTCACCAATAGATAATTTAAATACCATAATTTGTCGTCATTCCATGAGCGTTTGCAATTTTAAAGTGGCCCTCTGACTGCACAGCCATGAGCATAAACGCACTCTGAGTTCACAGTTCTTGAAGATATGACCCCTCTCCATTAACCTGTTTGTCCAAACGCTGATATTTCTGTAGACATACATACTATGACACCCTTTTGATGCTTAAGCAATATGGTCTAAATACACAGATGTTGCAATACAATTTGCAGCACAGCATTTCCTCATTTTTTGGAGACTGTGCTACAAAATGAACTCTATTCCAGCCAGCTGTGCATGAATACACCTGATCTAGCATTTATACCAGCGCCCTGCCCCCTTTGTGGTGAATTACCCGACCCAAGTGGATCACCGGCAAGGCACTGGATTTGACGGCCCTTTTTTGATGCTCAGAGGACAACATGCAGCCAATTTTAAATTTTGGGTACTATTTCTAGATGCACCTATTGTTTCTCTTTTCTCCAAAAAGGCAATCTTCTCTCATTAATGTTTATGCATCCCTGAAGAAGAAAATCTATTTAGAAACGCGTTGGGTTTTTTCCATCGTCATTTTTTGTTTGGTGATTTCCTCTATGAGTATACTGCATCAAGAAAGATTATCCAACCCATTTTTAACATGGATGGTAATTTTTGTATAGTTTTGTAACAATAAAGAATCTGTAAATACCTTTTCAACCTTTTTTTCTATGTCATACACACAATGATCTATTGCCATTAAAGTCCCAATTGAGGGTTGCCTCCATATATACAGTATATCTTAGGGATGTTGGCAAACTACCAGCTACTATTTCAATTTTTGAGTGCAATTTTAAAGCGTGACATGTTTGGTATCTTTTTACTCAGTGTAACATAATTTTTTATATTTTACCAACAAAAATTGGTACTATTTATTTATTTCAGATACTTATATAGCGCAGTCAATTTATGCAGTGCTTTTACATATACATCGTACATTCACATCAGTCCCTACCCTCAAGGAGCTTACAATCTAAGGCAGCGGTCCTCAAACTATGGCCCTCCAGTTGTTCAGGAACTACAATTCCCATCATGCCTATTCATGACTGTGAATGTCAGAGTTTTAAAATGCCTCATGGGATGTGTAGTTCCGCAAAACAGCTGGAGGGCCGTAGTTTGAGGATCCCCGATCTAAGGTTCCTAACTCACATTCATACATACACATCCTACGGCCAATTTAGACAGGATCCAATTGACCTACCAACAAGTCTTTGGAGTGTGGGAGGAAACCAGAGTACCCGAAGGAAACCCATGCAAGCCCAGTGTAAGAAACCATCCGGGGCCATTTGCAGGCCAATGCGCGGGCGCACGTAGCATGGAGCGCCGGCGTTGGCGCCAAAATGGCCATTTAAGCCCTCTGCACCTTGCAGTCAGTGCTGTCCGTTCTACAGCATGCTGGCTCCTGTGACCCCAGTGCTTATCCTGAGAGACTTCCTGTATCCATGACCCCGGCTTCCTGTTTGACCTGCTGCCTGCCCCGACCTCCTGCCTGCCTACGACTATGCCTCTGCCTGACCCCTTGTTCTTCTGTTGCCTGCACATTGCTGACCCTGCCTGTACCCGACTATCCGCCAGCCTGAACCACCTGTACCGCACCGCCAGTTTGTTATCGACCCGGCCTGAACCACTACTCTACTGTCTGCATGAGCTTCTGTGTACCATAACCTGTCATCTGTGACCAAGTCCAGCCCTCATGCCCCCCTGTGCTCCAGAGCTCCCTGTCTCCACTACCAGGGGTTCTCGAACCAGGGCTGCAAGTGAGGTTGCCCCCGCATAAGTCAGACTCAACCACCAGGTACGTGACACAAAGGGAGAACATACACACTCCAGGCAGATAGTGTCGTGGTTGGGATTTAAACTATAACTAGAACCTTTAGAGCCCCGGTGCAAGAAATTATGAAAGGCCCCCTGACCCCTGGACAGGGCCCTTCCCTCTTGCCACTGATCCTAGGGCCCTTTACTCCCATCGCAGATCCCTTTATTATGGTACCGCAGCGGGGCCCTTTCACAAGTTCTGCAGCGGGCCCCCTTTCTGCCATCTTCGGGCCTCCCCATGGTGGTGAAATGCCGGGGCCTGGTCACAATTGCAACCTTTGCAATCCTGATAATTCCCTTACTGGTGTCAGTAGTTTTTAATTTTTATTTTAATTCTATTATTTTTTTTTACCATTTCATTTTATTTCTTTTACAATTTTATTTTTGCAATTATTTTTTCAATTTTTTTCAGGAGCCCTGTTGGGGGGCTTTGATGAGATATCAGGGGTCTAAACAAACCTCAGCTCTCAATCTCCATCTGTGTAGCCTCAGCAGCACAGAATGAATGGACAGGAATAGCTGTGCACCAAGCCTCCCATTCATTCAGAAATGGAAGTATAGTAAAAACAGTTTACTATGCTTCAGTTATGAATGAACCAATTGGTACCAATCACTGACTCTGTCCATTCAGAAAAGGAAGGAGCCGGTAAAAGACAAATACACTGACCCGTTCTCATCTCTCCATCATGACACATCTTCTACAGCAGCTGGCAGGAGAGAGGAGGGGGGAAGACAGCAGCTCTGTGTGGGGACCAGGGAAGCACCCAGGGACTGGGAACAGCAGAAGACAAGTAAACTGGATAGAGGAAAATGGAGGAGATTGGTTCCTCTAAATGCCAAATGCCACCCTGCCATCCCTCCTATCCAGCTGTACAAGGGAGGCACATGGGCCCCCTGGACCATGGGGCCCGGTTGCAATTGCTACCCCTGCAACCCCTATCATTATGCCCCTGGCACTGTGCCACCCCATATATAGTGTTTGCGCTCACTGAAATTCATTAATGTATATATATCCAAAAAAATGTGAAAAATTGCAACACCCACCATTTTATTCCCTAGAACCTTTGCTTTAAAAATGTTATAATGTTTGGGGGTTCTAAGTAATTTTCGAGCAAAAAAAGATACATTTTACATGTAGGAGAGAAGGGTCAGAATAGGCCTGGGAAGCAAGTAGTTAAAAAAAAAAAATATTTTGGGGCTGTAATTTTTGAGCTAAAAAATGCAGCTTTTTACATGTATGTGAGCAGAATTGGCCTGGTATTGGAAAAGTTAAAAAAAGTGTTTAAAACATTTTCCCTTATTTTCCATATAGTGAACTGTTGCCATAAAAACAGGAAGTGAGAGAAGATCTCTTTAACCACTTCAGCCTCGGAAGGATTTCCCACTTTAGGACCAGAGCACTTTTTGCGATTCGGCACTGCGTCGCTTTAACTGACAAGTGCGGTCATGAGATGTTGTACCCAAATGAAATTTGCGTCCTTTTTTTTTCCACAAATAGAGCTTTCTTTTGGTGGTATTTGATCCCCTCTGTGTCGTTTCTGACTGCCGCTATAAACAAAAGGAGAGCGACAATTTTGCAAAAAAAAAACAAATGTATTACTTTTTGATAAAATACAAATCCAAAAAAAATATATAAAAAAACATTTTTTTCCATCAGTTTTTGGGCGATTTATATTCTTCCTCATATTTTTGGTAAAAAAAAATCGCAATCGGCGTTTATTGATTGGTTTGCGCAAAAGTGGTCGCGTTTACGGATGATGAGAATTAATTTTTGGGGTTTTTATTTTTTTTTATTTTTCACTAGTAATGGCGGCGATCTGCGATTTTTAGCGGTACTGCGATATTGCAGCGGACATGTCGGACCATTTTGACACTTTTTTGGGACCATTGGCATTTATACAGCGATCAGTGCTATAAAAATGCACTGATTACTGTGTAAATGCCATTGGCAGTGAAGGGGTTAACCTGCAGGGGGCGCTCTAAGGGTTAACTGTGTTCCCTGGGCGTGTTCTAACTGTGTGTGGGTTGCCCTGGCTGGGGAAAGGGGATGATCACGGCTTCCATATACAGAAAGGCTGTGATCATCGCCCTTCCCCCTTCAACAGAACGGAGATCCGTGTCTACACACACGGACCTCCGTTCTTTCAGTGCGGGGGAGCCATCGCGGGTAGCCGGTGGTGATCGAGTCCGCCCTACCGGCTCCCTGGCTCCCCCCGAACACAGTGAGCGCGCCTCCGGTGGCGTGCTCGCTCACAATGCTAGTTATCGCGGCCGCCGTCCTGTGACGGCGGTTTGCGATAACGAGCCATCTCGCTGCGGTGGGCGGTCGGCAAGTGGTTAAAGGAGCCCCAGATGGAAGTAAAAACCTGACAGAGGTTCTAACCCAGTCCTATGATATCAAAGCCTAAAAAGAAAAGTTTTGCCTGGACATACACTTTAATATTGACACTCCCCATAGTAATATACTGGCCTATACCCTTACTATACTCTTTTGTTATAGTATCCTCAAACTCGGTATAGTCCCCGTGAGGCTCCTGAAGAAGCCCCACCCAGGGCGAAACATGTTGAGCAGGGACCACTGAGTGTATATGAAATGACTTCTTGTCTGGTTTTTTATTACCTGAATTTTATTATTTGTATTAAATAAAACATATTTTTTATATTATACTTACATGTTGTTATTGGCATCTTTAAAGTCCAGGAATAGATATTCTGTTCACTTTTCTCAATACTCATTGGTAATATACTGGCCTGCCAAATATACTTCTAACATTTTAAACTATTTTCTGGGGATACTTTTCTGCCAAAGCAGAACCTTTCAACAAGAAGCTGTCACCAAAAACAAGCAATAGCCGGATAATTATCCGGCTCCCTCTGGCCCCTGTCATTGTTGTCTGCCTATCGACCATCCTTAGTGCAACAAAATACCACAAAGGCTAAAACACTCCTAGAGCCATATCATCTTTTTTTTTTTTCCTCCTCAGCAGATGGTAAATATAATTACATATGACTGATCTGAAAATATTATTAATGGCATAAAACATTATTTTCACACATCTTTCACTTTGCAGTATCTTTTTTGCCCGGCGTCAGTGTTTCGGCGCGCGGTGTGTCAGATGCTTGTGGGATATATAGCTGAATGGTTCTCCGTGCCGGCCTGTAACATCTGCTTCGGGGGCCCTCGTACATGATTTCCAACTAACTGACTCATTTGAAATAAAATTGCTGTAGGGAAACAATCTGGATAAGCTGTGAAATAAATGCTGCAGTTAGCCTGTGAGCTGCTGGTAAATTTAGCCCTCACCAGCGCCTCGGATGTCAGCGATACGTCTTCTCAAACTACATCCTGTGATATCTGGGAATAAACGCAGAGATTATCTGACATTCTGTAATGACCTTCACTTCTTTTTTCCTTTACTCGCTATGTGTTGCTGATGTTACCGCTGATGATCATCACCTTGTATCGAAATACTTGGAAAATGGTTGTATATACTATATTGTCAAAAGTATTGGGACACCTACCTTACATGCACATGAAATTTAATGGCATCCCAGTCTTAGTCTGTAGGGTTCAATATTGAGCTGGCCCACCCTTTGCAGCTATAACAGCTTCAAGTCTTCTGGGAAGGCTGTCCACAAGGTTTAGGAGTGTCTATGGGAATGTTTGACCATTCTTCCAGAAACGCATTTATGAGGTCAGGCACTGATGTTGGACAAGAAGGCCTGGCTCACAGTCTGCTCTCTAATTCATTCCAAAGGTGTTCTATCAGGTTGAGGTCAAGACCAGTCAAGTTCCTCCACCCCAAACTCGCTCATCCATGACTTTATGGACCTTGCTTTGTGCACTGGTCCAAATCACTTGGTGAAGAGGGGATTATGGTATGCGGTTGTTTTTCAGGGGCTGGGCTTGGCCCCTTTAATTCCAACGAAGGGAATTCTTAAGGTGTCAGCATACCAAGACATTTTGGACAATTTCATGCTCCCAACTTTGTGGGAATAGTTTGGGGATGGCCCCTTCCTGTTCCAACATGACTATGCACAAAGCAAGGTCCATAAAAACATGGATGAGTGAGTTTGAGGTGGAGGAACTTGACTGGCCTGCAAAGAGTCCTGACCTCAACCCGATAGAACACCTTTGGGATGAATTAGAGAGGAGACTGCGAGCCAGACCTTTTCTCCAACGTCAGTGCCTTACCTCACAAATGCGCTTCTGGAAGAATGGTCAAACATTCCCATCGACACACTACTAAACCTTGAGGGCAGCCTTCCCAAAAGAATTGAAGCTATTATAGCTGCAAAGGGTGGCCCAACTCAATATTGAACCCTACGGACTAAGACTGGGATACCATCAAAGTTAATTTGCGTGTAAAGGCAGGTGTCCCAATACTTTTGACAATATAGTGTATATACAGTATCTCACAAAAGAGAGTACACCCCTCACATTTTTGTAGTGAGTACACCCCTAAGTGAAAATGTCCAAATTGGGCCCAATTAGCCATTTTCCCTCCCTGGTGTCATGTGACTTGTTAGTGTTACAAGGTCTCAGGTGTGAATGGGGAGCAGGTGTGTTAAGTTTGGTGTTATCACTCTCACTCTCATTCTCATACTGGTCACTGGAAGTTCAACATGGCACCTCATGGCAAAGAACTCTCTGAGGATCTGAAAAAAGAACTGTTGCTCTACATAAAGATGGCCTAGGCTATAAGAAGCTTGCCAAGACCCTGAAACTGAGCTGCAGCACGGTGGCCAAGACCACACAGCGGTTTAACAGGACAGGTTCCACTCAGAACAGGCCTCACCATGGTTAACCAAAGAAGAGTGCACATGCTCAGCGGCATATCCAGAAGTTGTCTTTGGGAAATAGAAGTATGAGTGCTGCCAGTATTGCTGCAGAGGTTGAAGGGGTGGGGGGTCAGCCTGTCAGTGCTCAGACCATACGCCACACACTGCATCAATTTGATTTGCATGGCTGTCGTCCCAGAAGGGCACCTCTTCTAAAGATGATGCACAAGAAAGCCTGCAAACAGTTTGCTGAAGACAAGCAGACTAAGGACATGGATTACTGGAACCATGTCCTGTGGTCTGATGAGACCAAGATAAACTTATTTGATTCAGATGGTGTCAAGTGTGTGTGTTGAGGCACCAGGTTGGGAGTACAAAGACAAGTGTGTCTTACCTACAGTCAAGCATGGTTGTAGGAGTGTCATGGTTGGAGGCTCCATGAGTGCTCCCAGCACTGGAGAGTTACAGTTCATTGAGGGAACCATGAATGCCAACATGTACTGTGACATACTGAAGAAGAGCATGATCCCCTCCCTTCGGAGACTGGGCCGCAGGGCAGTATTCCAACTTGATAACGACCCCAAGCACACCTCCAAGACGACCACTGCCTTGCTAAAGAAGCTGAGGGTAAAGGTGATGTACTGGCCAAGCATGTCTCCAGACCTAAACCATATTGAGCATCTGTGGGCAATCCTCAAATGGAAGGTGGAGGAGTGCAAGGTCTCTAACATCCACCAGCTCCGTGATGTCATCATGGAGGAGTGGAAAAGGACTCCAGTGGCAACCTGTGAAGCTCTGGTGAACTCCATGCTCAAGAGGGTTAAGGCAGTGCTGGAAAATAATGGTGGCCACACAAAATATTGATACTTTGGCCCCAATTCAGACATTTTCACTTAGGGGCGTACTCACTTTTGTTGTCAGAGGTTTAGACATTAATGGCTGTGTGTTGAGTTATTTTGAGGGGACATCAAATTTACACTGTTATACAAGCTGTACACTCACTACTTTACATTGTAGCAAAGTGTCATTTCTTTAGTGTTGTCACATGAAAAGATAGAATAAAATATTTACAAAAATGTGAGGGGTGTACTCACTTTTGTGATATACTGTACATATTCACCAGCCACTGTGTTATATGTCTGGCTAGCATCTCTGCTATACAGCATTGCAATTTTTATTTCATATTTTATAACTGCCTGGGATTTAAGTTTTGATTTTTTTTTTGTGCACTTTGTGTTGATATTTTTTTTAAACTTTTTAGGCAGTACAGCATGGTACTGCACAAAAAGAAGACCGCAAGCTATGCTATGAAACTGTTCTGCAATTGGAACAAAGTAGAAGGCTTTAGCCTTATTAAATGTAAAACTTCTGATAGCTTTTAAATCTGTTGTGTCTGCTACTTCTAATGTTCACTTCTGGCCTATTATTGTTGGGTAAAAAAAAAATCAGATGTCGCAGCAGAAATTACTTAAAAAAAAACTTTTTTTTCAAGCTGAAATGAATCGGAGTGCTGCTACTGTATGTAAGCCAAGGAATAATGTAAAAGTAAAAAATACACTGATCAATTATAATATCATGACCACTGAGGTAAAGTGAATAATATTGATTATCTTGTTACAATGACACCTGAACATAGGTCGGATATATTAGACAATAAGCAAGCATGTTTGTCCCTGAAATTGATGTTTTTTAAGAAGAAAAAAATGGGCAAGCATAAGAATTTGAGTGACTTTGACAAGGTTCAAAATGTAATGGCTAGAAGAATGGATCAGAAAAAGTCTAAAATTGCTAATTTTGTAGGATGTTCCTGGTCTGCAGTGGTCGGAAACTACCAAAAATGGTCCAAGGAAGGAAAATTGGTGAACCAGCAACAGGGTCATGGGCGGCCAAGGCTCATTGATGCACATTAAGAGGGAAGGCTGGCTCATGCAATCTGATCCAACAGAAGCCCTACTGCAGCTGAGATTGCTGAAAATGCTGGTTCTGATAGAAAGGTGTCAGAATACACAGTGCATGCAGTTGGTTGTGTATGGGGCTGCATATCCGCAGACCAGCCAAGGTACCCATTCTGACCTGTGTCCATAGCCAAAAGCGTCTACAATGGGCATGTGTGTGTATTACACATGCAAATTATGTGATACCAGAATATGGTATTGCTGACTCTGTCTGTGAAAATCGTGCTGTTCTGTAACAACCTATACAGCTTAAAGGCAACTAGCAAGCATGTAATATGAGAAATTGGTGTTTTCCCCATTGCCTTCACATTCACAGTCTCGTAAAACAGATGGCCCTCCTCCTGTGGAATGGTATTTCTTGAAAAAAATGTTTGCAATGGTACATGTCCCCCCCCATAGCAGTGTCCAGCTTCACATGCCCTTTGCTTGACATTCCTTTCAATGGGGTTTGCATTAAAGCTTGTGATTTTTAGAGTTTGTGATGAGTTCAATGAATGCAACCTAACCCATCTCTAGAAGCTGTGCTTTTGGACCTGTTCTCTCTGATTTGGCTTCATTGATTTGTGGATCTGTGCTTCCTCTTCCTTTCTCGCTGCTTCTTGAATATTGCCCCATCAGTCATCAGACCACCAGTCATTAGTGGGCAACCAAGATTGCCACCCCCACACAAAGGCATAACAAGGCTAGGTAAATCAGTATCATGGAAAAAGATTAGCTGAAGGGAGACCGCAGACAATATTATTAACCAGTCATTTCCCCTTTGTTTACCTTTTTAGGTACAGGCTCCACAGTACAGGCGCTCTTTCATGGGCAATTATCCAATCAGCAAAGCAGCCCTTGGTCTCACTTTTACCAAATAGTGAAGCAAACATGCCAAGTGTAGCGCCCTCTTAGGTAGGTGCTTGATTGAGTGTATAGAGCTGTGATTGATTGATTGATTGATTGATTGATAGAGTCTGCTCAGTGTGTTCTGGTGCTGTGCATGCTGTCTTGAGAGTTTCATACTGGCCTGGTAGATATGGGATGTACTGGACAGTAGGAGGAAACCTTGCAGATAAGAGCATGGATGTCTATACAGCCCATGCCAATTAAAAGGGGGTGTGCCCCAAGGTATGCTTGGGTATCTGTATTTATATCTGATGAGCACATGGGCTCTGAATCTTCCTCTAGAGAGAGAGGTCCAGGTGGGGAGAGGGGTTCCAGCTTTCTCCAGCACATGCTGCCTTGCAGCGTAGGGTGGGCGACCTGAGGGCCTCAAACACTGAAGCTGCAACCCATGGTTCTTGTGAGAGCTGACTGAAGGAGGATGTCTGCGGATCCTGTCTGGTACTGCTGAGGAAGCCTGCCGTGTGTGCTTCAGGAGGCTTGTGAATACAGACCCCCACAGGAGATCCCTGGGACTGGTGCTGTTAGATCCCCCTCTGGGTGCTAGAAGTCAACTGCTGGGTGCTAGCTAAAGGGGACACTGGCTAGTGTCTTGAAGAGGTATCATAGGATGATTATATTTGGCATGAATCATAGTAACAGGAGGCACAAGGGTGGCACAAAAACACTAAATTTTAAAACTAGCCAATTTTCTGAACTTGGTCATTGCTACATGACATAAATTGGGACCAAATACTGGGAACATTAAACACAGAAGAGAAATGGGAGTGCTTTAGGAGCATATTAAACAAAGCTATCACACAGTGCATTCCAATGGGCAATAAATGAAACCCGTGTGGCTAAACCATAATGTGAAAAGTCTCAGAAAAAGAGAAGAGGAGAAAAATATGGCCTTTAAAAAATATAAAGGGAATGGGTCACCCTCAGCATTCCATCACAACAAGGAATGCAAAAAGAAGTGTAAGATCACTAAGGGTGGCTAAAATGATTATGAGAGGCACATAGTGGAAGAAAGTAAAAAGAACCCAAATACATTTTTTAGATATATTAACAGTAAAAAGGCAAAACCGAGACACATTGCACACATAGTAGATGAGGGAGGATGGTTACAGATGACACAAAGAAGGCAACTGCACTAAATACCTTCTTTTGCTCAGTTTTTACGCAGGAAAAACAAGGGTTTAACGACCACGACCATACTGTTAATGGAACAACACAGGACAATTCCCTCATGGCTAACAGAGACCGGAGTCAGAGAAAGACTTAATAAACTTAACACTAACAAATCACCAGGGCCATATGGCTTACACCCAAGAGTCCTCAGAGAACTCAGTCAGGTTATAGCCAGGCTATTGTTCCTAATCTTTGTGGACAGCATACTGATAGGATTGGTACCAGCTGATTGGAGAAAAGCCAATGTGGTACCAATATACGAAAAAGGACAGAGACATATTCCTGGGAACTACAGGCCAGTGAGCTTAACATCAATAGTGGGTAAATTATTGGAGGGGTGATTTGACCATAAGGTTTGTGCTTGGGTGAAAAACTGGTTATGGGGACGAGTCCAAAGGGTGGTGATAAATAACATGTACTCAGACTGGTCCACAGTGGTGACAGAGGCTCTGTCTTAGGACCAATTATTTTCAATTTATTTATAAATGATATAGAGTATGGGATAAATTGCTCAGTCTCAGTTTTTGCGGATGACACAAATAAGTAGAGCAATAAACTCACATCAGGACATTTTGCAGAATGACCTGAATAATATAATGGAGTGGCCAGACAAATGAGATTTAATGGGGAGAAATGTAAAGTAATGCACATGGGGGCAAAAAAACGTAAATGCAAATTATTCACTAGGTGGAAAACCTCTGGGAGAATCAAGGATGGAGAAGGATCTGGGGGTCCTAATAGATGACAGATTGAATAATAGCATGCAATATCAAGCTGCAGCTACCAAAGCAGGTAGAATACTAGCATGCATAAAAAAGGGATATTCTCCAGGGATAAAACCATAATTCTGCCACTTTATAAAACTCTGGTTAGACCTCATCTGGAGTACTCTGCCCAGTGCTGGAGCTGGAGAGAGTCGAAAGAAGGGCAACAAAACTAATAAGGGAACTGGAGGACCTCAATTAAGAGGAACATTAAATTTATTCTCGCTGGAGATACGTTGCTTGAGGGGGGGACATGAGAGTGATCTACAAATATCTCAATGGGGATCCCAGCATAGGAAAAAAACACTATTCAGTCCCAGGGATTGTATGAGGACATGGGGCCACACAATGAGACTGGAGGAGAAGCGGTTTAAACGTAAACTGCACAGGGGATTCTTCACTGTCAGGGTGTGGAACTCTCTCCCATAATTGGTGGCGGCAGTGGGGAGTATGGATATTTTTGAAGGCTCTTGGATGTATATCTTAACCACTTGCCGACCGCCGATCGGCATCTGACGGCGGCAAAGTGGTTTGTTCCCGCAAAATGCCGTCATACGACGGCGGCTGCGGGATCGAGCTTAGTGAGCGCGCGCGCGCCGCCGGAGGCGCGCCCGCACGCTCACTGTGTTCGGGGAGGGCCAGGGAGCGGGTGCGGCGGCTTCGATTGCCGCCGGCTACCCGTGATGGCCCCCCCGAGCGGAGGAACGGAGGTCCGAGTATGTAAACACGGACCTCCGCTCTGTGTGAAGGGGGAAGGGCTGTGATCACAGTCTTCCTGTATACGAAGGCTGTGACCACTTCCCTTACCCAGATAGTGCAGTCCCCCTACAGTTAGAACACGCCCAGGGAACATAGTTAACCCTTAGAGCGCCCCCTGCAGGTCAACCCCTTCACTGTCAATGACATTTACACAGTAATCAGTGCATTTTTATAGCACTGATCGCTGTATAAATGCCAATGGTCCCAAAAAAGTGTGAAAATAGTCCGACATGTCCGCTGAAATATCGCAGTACCGCTAAAAATCGCAGATCGCCGCCATTACTAGTAAAAAAAAAAACCCAAAAATGAATTCTCATCATCCGTAAACGCGACCACTTTTGCGCAAACCAATCAATAAATGCAGATTGCGATTTTTTTTATCACAAATATGAGGAAGAATATAAATCGGCCAAAAACGGTGAAAAAAAATCTTTTTTTATATTTTTTTTTTTATTTGTATTCTAGCAAAAAGTAAGAAATTTGGGTTTTTTTTGCAAAATTGTCGCTCTTCTTTTGTTTATAGCGGGGATCAGAAATGACGCAGAGGTGATCAAATACCACCAAAAGAAAGCTCTGTTTGTGGGAAAAAAAGGACGCAAATTTCGTTTGGGTACAACGTCGCACGACCGCGCAATTTTCAGTTAAAGCGACGCAGTGCCGAATCGCAAAAAGGGCTCCGGTCCTAAAGCTGGAAATCCTTCCGGGGCTGAAGTGGTTAAAAAACACAATATACAAGGATATGGGAAAGTATTATAGACTTTGACACACGTACACCTACACAGGTTGAACTGGATGGACTATTGTCTTTTTTCAACCTTACCTACTATCAGTGTTGCCAACCTCCCGCAGCATTTTTTACTGGCAAAACATGGAAAATTTACTGGCGGAGCACATTTTTTACTGGCAACCTGAAAAATAACTGAACTCCTATTAAAAACTAAGACAATTGATATTTAAACACAACATGGAAACACTGACAATACCCATATCAAGTAGTTTGCCCAGTTTACACTTTAAAAAGTCAGCACAGCATGACAAATTATCAGACCCTGATATTTATAGACAGTTCTAAAAATCACTGATTTTTACAAACTGTCAGTAAATTTACTGGCGGTTGGCAACACTGCCTACTATGTTCCTACTAAGTTCCTTCTGTACAGCTGCTATATGGTCTTATAGATAATCTGCTACACAGTTCTGTTGAGAGAGGTGCCCTCACCTGTTAATAGTTAATTTAGAGTATCCTACTAATTCTCTTCTCCTATCCAAGTTATCCAAATAAAACATAAAAACAAATCCCCTAGACTGGTCATAGGAGATAACGAGTGGAAGAGTGTGTGCACCTGGCTGTGTGATAATACTGGCTGTGGATCAATCAGTGGGGGACTCCGGCACCAATATTCAAGGGTTCCTGCGGGGGTAGCGCTACACAAGCTTTACTAAATGTTCTTAGTAAACAACATCTGGAAGCTATCACCCTTGGTTCCATCATGCCAAACCTATAGTCCCAGTTTACACTATTGGGCCAAGTCTCCCTTGTGTTTCTCCCTGTGTGAGTGGTAACATTAGAAAATATTATAGGACTCTTCCATAAGCAGATAACCTGGGAATTCACTGAAGAGTTCAGTCAAGCACTTATAAAGATGAAAGTGCAAATGTTTATCAGCATCTCCATCCTCCCGTGGATATCTATCTTGCTGTATTAATGAAACATTAATCATGTTGAGTAAATGAGTTAATTATTGTAACCAACTTGTAAATAATTCCCATTTAATTATTGCCAAAGGAGAAGTCAAAAGTGTAAACACACTTGACATTTTGGTGCAATTTATTGCTGTGAACCGCGCATGCATCATGATATGCACGTCAATTAGTGACCACTTAGAATTATTACTCAATTATGCAATTAAAGCAGGCCCCAGAAGTGGGTAGAAAAGTATGCTGCAATGGGAAACTCCTGGCTTTGAAAATGGTAGCTCTTATGTTTCGCCTGAATTGAAATATGTCTTAAGCTAAAATTCTGGTCAAAATCCCTCTCTATATTGTGTCGCCACTGGAAAAAAAGAAAATTTTACAGTTGTCACTGGAGCACAAGGGAGAGGGTGGGGGTAATCCTTGGATAGGAGCACCTGTTCCAATGATAGCTAACACATGGGATTTTCCCTCACTTTCAGGATTTTCCTATCACTTCCTATTGGATCTCCAGAACAAGAAGGGAAGGAAATCTTCCCAGCAAGACACAAAAAAGTAAATCTTAAACTCTTTTAAAAAATAAATCGGGACATGTTCTGGCCTGAGGACACACATTGAGGGCCCATTGTGTCAACGTACAAAAAAATATGCTATCGCACACAGAACCGTGAATAGTCCCTAATCTTACCGAAAATTTTTGGTATTGCTGCTTGTATTGGGGGAATTACACTCACTTCCTGTTCTCTCTGCCACCTGTCAAGTAAGCAGAAAGGGAAGAGAAATCTCCCAAATGGGGACAAGGAAATTATTAAAAAGTTAATAAATAGATCTGAGGCTGAAGTGCCACACCACGAGTTTATAGTCCAGATACAAATGTATTCCAATGTAAAATTAGGTGGGAAACTATACTAGAAAGACAAAATGTTTTAGAGCTAAAAGTCATCAGAGTGTATTTTCTTTCCTTCGTTTACTCTTTTTATTAAAAAAAAAGTAGTGAGCGGAGGAAGAAAGGACAACATAAGGAATATGCCCCGATGAAGGGGGTGGTGTGAGCTTTGACTCCCAAAACATGTTGGCTTTCTTGTATAGTTCTCCATCTGATTTTACATTGTGAATAAACATGTTTACATTGTTGTACATACATTTGCATCTGGACTGTTAACACATAATTTGGCGCTTCAATCTCACAACCATTTATTTATATTACAATGCAAGGTGACTATGGGAATCTTTTGTAGGGTATGCCGCCAGGTGCTTGGCTAGAGATCAATTTAGGACACTGTGCTGCTCTGCACTCTGTGCTCCCAATGGACCTCAGCTGAATAGGTTAACACAACCTCACCTCCATCCACCAGGGGGAGCTGGCAAGCAGAAGGAGCTATAGTGACTTGATGGTTGGCAGCAATGAATTATGGGAGATGAAGTTCAGGAAATAAAACTTACTATGGCAGTTAATGGAAGTTGGACTATAAATTCCAATGCAAGCTGAGTATAAAGTGAAAGATAGCTATATTTATAACAGGCTGGATACCAAGGGATTGTTTCTTTGCTGGGTGTGTACAATGCTACTCCTGTGTGCACATCAACCTGCCACAAGCCTGCGGCCATGTGCTGAGGATCCAGAAGTGACCTCACATCTGAACAGTGAAACCCCTGTTGGGGAGAAGAAAATGCTGCCATTAACCTGTTGCTGCTAGCAAAGACTGAGCACATGTTGACTAAATGACTAACCATCTAACTAGCAGCACTATTTACTGCATGCAGACTATACTGGAACTGTACTCATGTGCACCCCTGTATAAACTGGGCCCCAACCATAGCCGACTGAAGAACAAGGGCTAAAGACTACTCACTCAGATAGCTGCCTCACAAGAGCTTTGACTAATGTCCGTAGTAAGAGATACTTCTTTAGGGTGTTGTACATTTCAACGCTGCCATGCATATAGAGTGTATTCTAAAGCGAATATAGCCTACTGCTTACAGAGGAGTTATCACAGTATTGAGTATTATTGCTGTTAAAATATTCTAATGCAATTAACTATTGCAGATTTTGTGGATTACCAGGTTTACTCTAATGTATCTGCATAGAACTCCATTCTATGCTGCTATAGCCAAGTTAACATATTGTCTGGTGAACTGTGATTGACCTAATCCTGTAATTACTCTTTTATGAGCATACTGCTATTTATGCAGTAACATGCACAGGGATGCACAGACCCACGCACCAGGAACTACTGGGCAAGGCTTAACATTTATTCAGCCAATTATAGTTGCAAGGATAGTGCCATAACATATACAGTAAATGCCAATTTCAGTGACTACATAACCCAAGGATACAAATAGACGTGTCACACTTTTGGCTCATATAACTAGTCTTATAGTGTCCTCATCTAAAAGAGCAGTGCAATTGTGGACAATAGAGGACAAACCTGTCCCCTTCCGACTATATAAGGGCTTTGGCTCTATACTCTCCAAACTTTCTAAACAAAGGGCCAGTTTATTGTCCTTCAAACTTTAGCTGGGGCTGGGCTGTGGCCATTGGGAGTAGAAAATATCCCATCGTCAGTGGGAAAAAATAATGCCTTTACGTTTCAGTGAGAGTAATTGTGCCCTATTATTGTTGTCAATGGGATAAATTGTAACCCATGTTGGTGTCATTTGGAGGAATTGTTCCCCATCATGGGTTTCATTGGAAAGTAGGTATCTATATGTGCTCCCATTAGCAATGTGGTTTCAATTTGCTTAATCTGGTATGTCAGTGGGGCTGAAGTTGTTCTCAAAGTCGAGGCTGAAGAACAGAGAACTGAATATGCCAAGCGGATTCTGTGAGGGTAGCGCTACATGTAGAGGCTGCCAGCCCAGAATCCAGACATCCTGCATGAACACTGTTGCAGCACTATTGGATAGTAACACTAATGGGACGGTTCTAGTGCTATCTATCCATTCCTCCAAGTATTAAAGAGAGGTTCTAAACCTTTCCCACTCTATCCAAAATGAAACGCTTTAGTAGGAGTTTGGCTTTTAAGATCAAGTTTGTTTTCTCTTGGCATTTAGTAGGTAAGGGTTCATTTTTATTTCTATTTACACCCCTATTAAGACATGATTTTAAACCTCTGTTTCAGTAGCAAAAGCTAAGAATTGAATTTCTCCCTCTAGCTCCAGCACAACTGACTCAGGCGAAGACGTATAGGAGCTTTCCCCTTTTTTTTATTTGTTTCTCTTCTTTCCCCACCCCCCCCCCTTTCCCTCTACCCCCTATACTCCCCTAGAGAGTTTGTGCCGGCCCCACGCTCTCTAGCCTCCCAAGCTTTATGCTTCCAACCCTTCCACAAGTACAATGCAAAACTTATCCTTATCCTTCTGGGTTTTACTGCTACAACGAACTCTTGATTACTCACAGGCAATCCGGTATGTTTAATGTATGCTACTTTGCAAACTACGGTTCGTATCTACAGTATATTGCTTTGATGCTTCCCTGTATGTTCAACAGTTACGTTTTATGTGTACCCGTGAATGCTGTATCTTTGTTCCATTTCTCTTCTCTCAATAAAACTCTTTTTTTGGAAAAAAAAAAAAGAATTCAATTTCTCTCACTTCTTTTTCTATTAAATTCCCTTCCAATTTCAATTATTGTTCTTTTCAATTTCCTGTTGCATCTCCAGGACAATAGTGAAGGGAAATCTCACCAACGGGACACAGACAGGAAAAGCTAAACTGATATGGGTTTTAACCCTACCCATAGAAATGTGTTTCGTTTTGGATCCATTCGTCAAGTCAATAATTTCATTTTGGCATATTCGTTACATTAGAATGATTTATTTTTGGAATTTGTTTTGTATATTTGGATTCATTTTATAGATTTGCTGTTCTAAATTGATTTGTATTTTTGGAAGTTATTTTGGAAGATTCTGGTTCACTTGTCATGTTGTTATGTTATTTTGGCAACTTAAACAATAAAACAAAGAAATATCTGCGCTAATAAAACATTTTTTTTTGATAGAAGACAAACTAACAGCAGCCTGCCACTGGGAATGCAGATAGATATCCCAATCAACACAGAAAAATATAAAAAGTAGCGGCGCTTTAACACATAGAATATAGTAAAAATGATTTCATAAGTTATAGTAATCAGTCCCAATGATGATTACGCATAGGTGGATATTATAAATGAACATATATAGTCCAATAGTAAATCCTTAGGTATATTCATGAAGCATAGCCAGCAGAGATATCACTTCCAATAGTATAAGCACCCAGTGAGGAAGATGAATAAGCACCAAAATCACGCAGTGTCCACCACCAATGATGCAGAGCAGCTTACCAGAATCAATTGGCTTCCAAACTAATGGAAAAGCCAACAAGAGTTTGCAGGGACGTAACACTCCCTTATGGACACAGCTGTAGTGTATATAACCTCTTCAGCACACCAGGGGAAGCCACTCCACCGCTCATCCAAGGATCAGAAAAAAAATTCAAGTGTCTGGTTTCAATAGTCTTTAGGTCTACTTTCCGGTCACAGACTGATAAGAGGTAAGTACAGTAGAGCAGGGAGGACAGTCCTGGAGGTAGGTGACCCGCTGGTGATGAATGAAAGACACTGAACTCCGTACCCCACACAGAACCGGATTATGTTCATTTATAATATCCACCTATGCATAATCATCATTGGAACTGATTACTATAACTTATGAATGTCTTAGTAATGTTTCCCTAATGACACAATCAACATTATTATCATTTACAATTAAATGGAAAAACATATAGCAGATCTATTCAGACAAAAATGTCATAAAATGAACAGGGGATGGGTATAGATTTAATAAACCATTTGGCCTTTTTCTGTTGTTCATCTTTTCATAAATCTTTTCAGAATACAATCTTATTGCTAATAGATTTCCCAAACAATAAAAAGCACAATATTGTGTAAAAAGAAGGAGTGGCGCTCACTCATTGATAAATTTAAATACCATGATCGATTAACCGTGATTAACAAAGTAATTAATTTGTGTTCAAAAATGATATCTATCCCTTTAAATCATATAAGGAAATTATTATGAAACTGTTATAGTGAATCAAACAATCAAAAAGTGTGGACTGTGAATCATTAAATCATATAAATATTATTAATTGACTAAAATTTAGTAGAGAAAAAAGTCCATCCACCAAAGTGCAAAAAAAGAAGTGTTTCCAATTCTCTTCAGTCCTCTTTCTTTCTAAATCAAAAGCCATGCTCCACCACAAAATGTGCTTAAACAATTGCGCACTCACCAGAAATAAGATATAATAAAGCCGTCATAAAGCCTCCATTGATTTCTCCTTCACTGTCAGTATACACCTCAGACACCTCTATACTCGATTCATTTAGGCTCAGATTATGCTCAAAAGAATAGCATTGGACATATCAGCTGTATATGCTGGTGCTGGCGGTCAGCACATGGAAATGATTGCGCGATTGTTTAAGCAAATTTTGTGGTGGAGCACGGCTTTTGATTTAGAAAAAAAGAGGACTTTATGAAGAGAATTGGAAACACTTATTTTTTGCACTTTGGTGAATGGAATTTTTTCTCTACTAATTTTTAGTCAATTAATAATATTTATATGATTTAATGATTCACAATCCACACTTTTTGATTGTTTGATTCACTATAACATAGTTTTATAATAATTTCCTTATATGATTTAAAGGGATAGATATCATTTTTGAACACAAATAAATTACTTTGTTAATCACGGTCAATCGATCATGGTATTTAAATTTATTAATGAGTGAGCGCCACTCCTTCTTTTTACACAATATTATTAATGTGAGCACCTCAAATGAAAAGGTGGCAGCATAACTCAAAATAATTACTTAAGACTAATTTTAGTGGCGCCAATCTTGTGTTTTGTAATTTTCATTCAATAAGCACAATATTCTTATCCAAATGTGTTTGACAATCCTTATTACTACTTGTATAAATTGCTGTGTCATCAGACTGCACTAGGTTTTTCTAGTCCTCCAAGTAGTCACATGATGTGCCACCGCAGTAATTATGACCTATGATCAGATAAGCACTTTCTTTTTACCTTTTTTTAACTATTACTATATGATTTAGTTAACTGTTATCTGTCCTTGTTATTTAGCCATCCCATGTCCTGCCAACAGTCACTACAATCCTTGTACTAGTGCTTGCCCAGCCACATGCCAGGACCAGAGTGCTCCGAGTGACTGCAATAAGCCTTGTACTGATGCTTGTACATGTGATAATGACTTTTTGCTCAGTGGACACACTTGTGTTCCTGTCAGTGAATGTGGATGCTTTTATGATGGCAAATACTATCAGGTAGGTAATGCCATGTTATTTTATCAGTGGTTATCATTTGATTTGTTTTCTTGTTTTTATATGTGGTCTAATTAGAAAATTACATTTGTATTTGTGACATTCCAACTGATTTTTCATATGCTGACAGTTAATAAGCCTGCACTTAAACTTCTTATGTACTCCAGTCATGGCAGAAAGCCAATGTGTTTATTAAATAGAAATGCATACTGATGAGCACTACCATTGCTAATTGTCTCATGTTCTGTTTTGGAAAGAGCAACAGCATAGTAGCTTTATATACTCTGAACTATACTGTATGCATTATACCTATCTATGCAGAAGGTGGCACTGTAGTGTGTATCTGTGGTGATGTCATCAGAGGAAGTGTTGTCTCTCTCAGTGTATGTAGGTGTATGTTCCTGTTACCATGATGTAACGTCATGATCTGATATTTCTCCATAAAAGTAAAGCCGTTTGCTGCATCCAGGAAGCTTCCAGTGCATTAGATCAATACTCTGACAACAGGTTATGGGCCCAGGCATTGGAGAGGATATCCCAGTGCACCCAGCAGGCACCCAGGCATTCAGAGGCACTGGAAAGGATACTCAATGAGTACAGTGAATCATTGAATACTGTATACAAGCTGGTAAAAGATAGCAAGTGGTTCAGATGTCACGTTTGCAATAGCAAAGCTGAACAATGCCAATTACCAGCTGTGGAAATTTAAACTAGAATTTTTTCTCGTCAAGTCACAAGTGCTGGATACAGACAGACCCACAAATGGAGAGCTGGAGGATCGGGACAGGAAGGATAGACAGGCAAAAGCAGTTATAAGTTTATTAATAGAATATGACCAGCTTATCCACATAAGAACAGATAAAATGGCCAAAGGTATATGGACTTCATTACAAAAACTGAATGAGCGTTCAAGCCTCAACAGTAAGCTGTTTTTGCTATGAAAGCTGTATAATATAAGACTAGAAGAAGGCCAGCAAATGTTTAACAACGTGAAAGCTATGCTACAGATCATTGAGCAGCTATGGGCCATCTGAGAGGACATCAAAGATAACCATATTGTTATCCTGCTCCTCTGCAGCCTTCCAGAGACATATACTGCTCTTATTAATGCTTTAGAAACCAGATCCGAACAGGAACTAACACTGGAATATGTCAAAGGGAAATGAATCAATGAATATGACAGGAAAGAAGGAAAGATAATATGCACCATGATGACAAAGTTCTTAAGATGTACAAAGGCGGAGTGCGCATGCGCGGGAGCTCCGATATGGACGTCTGAGTCGGAGCTCCGCAACGCCGCCGGTTCTAAGAGCCTGCCCTGCATCACTGTGCCCGCGGAGACGAGCGATAAGGGTCGCCTCGGACCCCCCACACACCACAGAACCTCATCATATGGCCGGACCAGCGGCAAAAAAAGAGCGAATAGCGAGCAGAGGCGCCCGTGTCACTACGTCCCGTCCGAGAATCTTGGCCGCCGCAACGCCTCGAGGCTGAGTCTGCAGGTATAGCCTCGAGGGCGCGTACGCGTGAGGCGGAAACATGTAGAATTCTTGAAACAGTAGTACCACGTATAATAGAAAGGAAGAAAGGACAGTATAAGTAACTAAGTAAAGGGAAACTGTATAAGGTCACAATCAAGGACAAGCCTAGACCAAAGATTTCGTAATTATTCTCGTCATATACAGAGACCTTCCGACGTCTCCTCGTCCTATTGTTATACCAATAGAAACTACAGGA
>BLSH010403222.1:96169-107966 GCA_018402905.1 Glandirana rugosa | reverse complement strand
CAGCTTACCAGAATCAATTGGCTTCCAAACTAATGGAAATGGAGTGTTACGTCCCTGCAAACTCTTGTTGGCTTTTCCATTAGTTTGGAAGCCAATTGATTCTGGTAAGCTGCTCTGCATCATTGGTGGTGGACACTGCGTGATTTTGGTGCTTATTCATCTTCCTCACTGGCTGCTTATACTATTGGAAGTGATATCTCTGCTGGCTATGCTTCATGAATATACCTAAGGATTTACTATTGGACTATATATGTTCATTTATAATATCCACCTATGCATAATCATCATTGGGACTGATTACTATAACTTATGAAATCATTTTTATTATATTCTATGTGTTAAAGCGCCGCTACTTTTTATATTTTTATATTTTGGCAACTTGCTTGCAGATTTGATGCATCCTGCTTGCGACTTTGAGGTTTTGCTACTTTGGCCAATCAAAACAACACAGCGTGTGACACATATTATTGAACTTACAAAACCCTCTGAGGTCGCAAGCGAATTAAACAAATGAATACAGATGTATTAGTTATTTTCATTATTATTTATTTCAGATTCGTTGAAAGTCCTTACCATTGTGATTCGGAGATTCGGATACATCCGAATCTCCAAATAACAAAAAATTTGTCTGAATTTTAAATTGTAACTAATCTTATCGCACATGTCTAATTCCCTGTACATACACCTTAAGAGAGTCAGCTAAAAGAAGGCCTTAAATGCGTCTGAAAAGTTGGCTGGCTTTTGACAAAACCTGTTTTAAAATAAATCCATAGTGCTTTATTCAGTGAAGGAAAAGGCAACGTGAGCACACAAAGCAATTTTTCTGAATTCAGTGACTCATTTTTAATGATGTTCTAGCCTTGCTTTATAAAATAGACTTCTTTGTCTTCATTTATGAAAGAAAAACTGGAACAATTCTTTGTAGAAACTTTACCACGTCTCCTAAGTAGCAGTAGTGCGAGTATTTCTGGGATGCCTTGGTGCCCCCGTCATCGTGTTGACAAGTTGCTGGAAAAAAAAATAAAAGCAGAAACGAATCCTACAAATATCTACATCTCAGAAAAGGTCACGGTTTTGGAATCCTTTAATGTGGTTCTCTAGTGGAAGAGAGAAACTCTGTATTATTTTAAAATGTGGAAGGTTTTAAAGCACTAAGTGCAAGCAAATAACAGTTTTACCTTCCTTTGAAATAATATAGAAGGTAACTAGAAGTTCAGGAAATGATGCCCTGAAAAATGTTGTGTCTGTGCCAATGTTGAGGTCTCACCAAATACAGGTTTCAGGTTAAATAGTGTCACTCAACCTGGGAAAAAAAACTGAGAAGATACTGAGAAGCCATCACCAAAGTGCCCTGTATTCATAGTATAAAAAAGGCTCTTATGTCATCACGTCAGCGCCGTTCTTGGCATTATCTAGAACTATCGACCACTGGTGCCCGATGTGTGTCTGATAGTGCTGCACCAATAGAAGTTACAGTTGGTTCCCCTGAATGTAATGTAAAGTGATTTTTACTTTAAAGAAGGGGATCAGTGGTTGAAATATTGGATAGGTGGACCCTGTTCTGGTCCTAGGCTGCTACCTCCTTGATAGCGACTAAGGAAGCCCTCGCCAGACAGTAAACTCTTGGATGTGTAGGGGGGGAGGGCGCCTGGTACAAAAGGTCATCTCACCTGATGGAATTTTTTAAACATTTAATGGTTAAGAGGATAAAATACAGGCAACACATTTTGGGGGGAAAAAGCCTCCTTCTTCAGGGCTTGAGCAGTCAATGCTAAATTAAAGCAGAATGCCTTAGGGGACCTGTGCTAGCTGCCTTTATTACCATCAGGATAGATTAGTCTTCATAAAGCCTTAACACAGGTTCTCTAGTTCACAGTAGTGCTGCCCCCCTAACACCTCCGCCACCCTCCCTCTCAATGCGCCTGGCCCCTTTCAGGATGCCATGTGCATGAATTACTATGGCGGGGATAGGGGGGTGTGTGTATTTTGAAGCACCTGATTAGAGCCAAAGGCTCTAATAGGCTTCAAAACAGTGTGGGCTTGGGGTGCAGAGCACTGCATCCCGGTCCCATCCTGTTGTGTGACGATATTGAATGAATTTTCGCTATTTTCACACTAACATTCCTCATCCCCAATAAGGAGGCAGGTTATGAGAGAGCTGTTTCCTGATTGGCCAAAGCATGAGGTGATCTTATTGAATGTCTAGCGCTTTGGTGGAAGAGGAGACACGGCGGAGGCAGCCTGAGGAGCCGGAGCGGACAGGAGAGGAGGAGACTGGAGAGGAGGAGGAAACCCTAGCTATTCCAGGAGAGAAGCAGAGCCCCACCACATGAGTGGTAAGTGCAGCGGGGGGAAGGGTGGTTGTTGTCAGTAGCAGGCTTATGTGAAGTGACAGGCAGGGGATGCCCGCAGATGTAAGGGCCACGTCTGCCACCTAATTGAATGGAGGACCAAAAAAATGTTCTGGCACAAGGGCCCTATGCTGCCTTTGTCCATTGCTGGACAACTGTCTACTTGCAAGTCTGGGGGAGATGGAGCCTCCATTAGGAAGAAGTGTGCAGTGATGAGTGATTCCTCTTCTTGTATACTGTTAGACTGTAATGCAGAAGTCTACAGCTGCATAGTATTCTAAATAAGCTTTGTCGGAGTGGGGTCCCAGTCCCGTGACACTATGCCTTTTGTGATTTGTGTCATGCTGAGCTATATACCCTGATCTGTGTCATGCTGAGCTATATACCCTGATCTGTGAGGCTGAGCTATATACCCTGATCTATAATGCTGAGTTGTATACCCTGATCTGTGAGGCTGAGCTATATACCCTGATCTGTAATGCTGAGCTGTATACCCTGATCTGTGTCATGCTGAGCTATATACCCTGATCTGTAATGCTGAGATGTATAACCTGATCTGTGTCATGCTGAGCTATATACCTTGATCTGTGATGCTGAGCTGTATACCCTGATCTGTGAAGCTGAGCTATATACTGTGTCCTGTGATTCTGGGGCTGTATACTCTGTCTTGTGATGCTGAGCTGTATATTCCTGACACTATGGGTGGAAGCAAGTGGAATGCGGGGTACGGAGTAGGTGGATTCTATAAGGGGTGGGGCTTATGAGGAGTGAGGGGTCAAAAAGGAAGGGTGGGGTCTGCCTCCCATCCAAAAACTTCACCAGCTTTACAGGTAATAATCTTTAATAATTTTTTTCATCCCCCTAGAGGTTTAAAAAAACATTAGCAACAATCAACACATTCTTCTCTAGCACTGTCCTCTTCAGTGCTTCTTTTCAACTATATAAGATGTCCTTAGTCATCCAAGTTGAATAATGCCCAGTATTGGTCAACCATGGATACTCAGGACATACTGTGAGTGCAAGGCATCATGGATTTGCCTCCTTAGGTGGCACCATTATAGGGCCCGGCACACATGGTGCATTAATTCAGAGAGTGGTGCTGACATCATCGCATCATCAAGGACAGCCCACCACTGGGAGAAGTTCCAAAGAGGAACACTGTCCTGTGAAATATGTGACTACCGTGATGAGGCGGTGCTCCTGTGGGGTGAGCCTGAATGTAGGTGGTGTGCAGCGTGGTGTGGAATCAATAATTCACACAGTCAGGTGCACTTCCAATCTTTTATTGAAATAGCACAGTGACAGTTCACAACAAACCAGGTGGTAAGGCTGCCCAACCAGGTGCACTCACGGTTTTAAGTAGAAGTATGAAGAGAGTGTGTATCAGCTGCATTGGCAGCATCTGTAAAAAGATCAGATTGTGACCTGGCCATCTTGTGCTCAAGTGGTCTAATATCCAAGGAGATGTGGCTCTATGCTTTCCCTCCTTGGCAGGAACCTTTCCCTTACCACTAATACTGACCCTAGCAGACAGGGTATCTGTCCCTACTCTATCAACATGCACACCAAACCTGGGAGCCAGGGCTTTAACCACTTCAATACTGAGCACTTTCACCCCCTTCCTCCCCAGGCCAATTTTCAGCTTTCAGTGCTGTCATGCTTTGAATGACAATTGCACAGCCATGCAATGCTGTACCCAAACAAAATTCTTATCAATTTTTTCAGGCAAATAGAGCTTTCTTTTGCTGGTATTTAATAACCACTATTTTTTTATATTTTGCTAAATAAATAAAAAAAGACTGAAAATTTTGAAAAAAAAAAGTTTTTCTTAGTTTCTGTTACAAAATGTTGTATTCAAAAGATAAAAAACAGCCGGAAACTCCGTAATCCTCTATTGATTTATTCATGTAGACCACACCAGTGAGTACAAAAAATACAAATGGCAGTCAAACTAGTTTCGGCAAACAAACCTTGATCACTGTGCAGTGATCAAGGCTTGTTTGCCGAAACTAGTCTGCCATTTGTATTTTTTGTACTCACTGGGGTAGTCTACATGAATAAATCAATAGAGGATTATGGAGTTGCCGGCTATTTTTTATCTTTTGAATACTAATTTGTATGGTGTGTGGGAACACATCACAGCGCAGGCACCCTGGCTACCACTTCGAGGTTGGATTTTCTCCACTGTTCAGAGCGTTGCAACCACATTGCTACAAAATTTTGTACATAAGTAATTTTCCTCCTTCACTGATGTGTGCTGATCAGGCTGCACTGATGGGCACTGATTGGCTGCACTGATGAGATGGCACTGATGGGCACTGAGAAGGTGGCACTGATGAGACTTGATGAGGAGGCACTAATATGCAGCACTGATGGGCACTGCTTTGCAGCACTAATGAGCACTGATAGGTGTCACTGATGGGCAATGATAGGCACTAATGGACAGCCTTAATGGGCACTAATGGGCACTGATGGATGGCACTGTTGGCCACTGATAGATGGCACTAATAGAAAACACTGATGAGGAAGCACTGACAGACATCACTGATGGGCACTGATTGACACCACTGGTGGGCACTGATTGGCATCACTGGTGGACACAGGTGGGCATCACTTTTGGGCACAGGTGGG
Source organism: Glandirana rugosa (assembly GCA_018402905.1). Lineage (NCBI taxonomy): Eukaryota > Metazoa > Chordata > Amphibia > Anura > Ranidae > Glandirana > Glandirana rugosa. Next base: position 102,984 of record BLSH010403222.1, on the reverse strand, counting down.
TATCACTGGGGGGCACTGGCAGGCATCGCTGATGGGGCTGCACTGATAATCACTGCACATATTATCAGCACAGACCCCCCCCCCCCATCAGGAGAGCCTCTTATCAGCTCTCCCCTACTCACGTTCTCTCAGCAATGAACAGAGGAATGCTGTGATTGGACACAGCTGATCACGTGGTAAAGAGCCTACATCATAAGATTTTTACTGTGATTGGAGATGTGGTGTGTCCGGGCGAAACTCCGCACCACCGTTCGCCGCATTGCGGCTTTTTCTGAAAGAACTGCCTGAAATGAAGCTGTCATTCTGCTATAGGCTGGCGGGAAGGTGTTAAATAAGTTCTTCCTGACCCCAAATGGCCGCTAGAGTCACATGGGGCAGCAGCAGCATCCAATAGGATAGTTTCCCCAGTGGCTCAGGAAACCATAGAGGAACTCTGTTCCTCTTGACTTCCTCTCCAACAACAGTGCTGCTACGGAGGAGCGCCACCTGCAGTAGAGAAAATAGACTGCACCTGCCTTAATTGGAGGCCAGAGTTGGCCTTTAACTGGACCAAAAAAGATCCATACCCATTGATTTCAACATTCCACATGTTAAGTGTTTTGGTCCAGATGAAAGCAAAACCAAAAATACAGTACATAAAAATCCTACCTGACCCCGCAATGACCATTGGATCCTCTCCATGGATCAAATGTATTTATATGTCATCCCTTAAACAAAGAATCAGATGGTTTGCCATGGGCAGTAACAGCTATTCTTTTTTTTTTTAGCTACTTTAATATATAAGGCTGTACATGATTAAATAAAGACTTGTAATGTTTTACAGCCAAAGTACAAACTAGCTGCAAAGATGCATCGTGTGGCTTATCGGTCATGCTATTAAACTGACACTTGACAGTGTTTATTATATTAGAAGAATCACTTGACAAAACGAATGAGAATGATCAAAAACCATGGACACCCGTCTTAATGATAGCGCAAAAAAAAAAAAAAATTAGACTTTAAGGTGTTTTTTTTTTTTAAATTTCCCTTCATGTCCTAATCTCCTGGCACTCACACTTCCATCAGGCATAAGCTTTTCATAGTGGAGTCTCGGGCACTCAACGCAGCGTTACCAAGCAGAGCTGACGTACTACACAGCTTTGAGATGTATGTGTATAATCATATGTGTGAGTAACACTGTTGTCATCTGCTGCCAAAAAAAAAACCCTTTCTCTAAATTGATGCTGCCATCTTAAGGATAAAGCCCGAAGTGCCAGCTTCAGCAGAGGTGAAGACATACTAAAAACAAATTTAGTGAACAACATAGATAATGCAACCATTATGATATTGCAGTGGTAAAACAGATACGCTCATTAAAGTAGAATTCCAAAATAATCTTAATATGTCCTACTATAAGAGGCATGCAAATTCTTATTTGAATCTTGGTGTGCTTTGTCTATGTCTTCCATATCTGTGCAGTAATCCAGTGTGAGATTTTCCCTCTGTGCAGGAACTTCCTGTAATAAAGACCGCTCACTGCTGCTCTCCTTCTCTGTGCAGGAAGTCTGGTCTTGGTTCCACCCCCTCCAGTAATTTCCTGTAGTGAGTGTGACCTGCTGGGCCCCTCCCACAGCTCTGCTCTCTGCACAGGCTATGTACAGCACAGTGATGCTTTTGAGGAATACCATATATTTCAATGACGTTTCTTTCTTGTTTTTTGCTTTATGTTTGATTTTCTGCAGACTAGAAATACATATTTTCTAAGTGCAAACTATTTATACCCCTTTAACTATGTATTTAATCTAGTTGCATACAAAAGTATTTGGTTGTGCACACATGCCCCCCCCCCCATTACACTTGAGTAGAAAGAATAAGGGGGGAGAGGACCCCAAAAAAACAAAAAAAATCCCTGCTCCAAAGCTGAATTTTAGGGATCTACTGATTATTTTGTGGACGAGGCCATGAAATAAGACAAATGAATAAGAATTCTCTCTAAGCACCAAATTAAGAAAAAACTTCCCCAAAAATGAATTTTTGAACAAAATTTGGCATGGGGTCCCCCCAAAAATCCATACCAAGCCCTTTGGGTCTGGCATAGGTTTTAAGGGGAAGTCCACACCAAAAGTAAATGTAGCGTTACCCCCGCAGGAGCCACTTAACCACTTGCCGACCGCAGTCTGACGGCGACAAAGCGGCTCAATATAGCAAACCGCCGTCATATGACAGCGGCTGCGATATCCCTCACTGTGAGCGCGCGCGCGCTGCTGGAGGTGCTCGCGCGCTCACTGTGTTCGCCCCCAAAACCAATGGAAAAAAAGCAGCCCTGGGCTCCCTTCTTTTCCAGTATTTAAATCATTCAGTGGGCCCAGTCAAAGAGCGCTACATAGGACCCCGCAGCAGCCTTGTCATCACTAGTTCTTCAGGACTCAAGCCCGGTGTGTCCAGCCACGGCACCCAAAGCTTTTCAAATTTCCTCTCATTGCCTCTGTGTTGGTAAATGTATTTCTCCATTATTAGAGTATTACCCATGTGTGCCACCCAGGTGGAAGTGCTGGGAGGAGTAGATGTCTTCCACCCCAGCAGAATCACCTTCCAGGCCTGAAACAGAGCCCTGGAAATAGCCTCTCTCATCCCCCCCTCTGTGACCTCCTCCTCAAGAACGCCTAGGAGGCAACCAGCTGGGGCAAGCGTGACATTAGTCTGAAAAACTCTGTTTATTATCGATAAGACCTCCCTCCAGTATCTATGGAGCTTCGGGCATCTCCACAGCAAATGAATGAGGTCCCCCGGCTCCCGTCTGCATTTTCCACAGATTGGGTCTGTTAGTTTGCCCATCCTATGTAATTTGATCGGTGTATAATGAGCCCTTAGTAGAATATACAATTGGGAAATCCTCTGAGATATGTTTAAAGAGCTCATGGAGACGGAGAGGAGTGCCTCCTCCCACTGCTTTCCAGTCAGTGGACCGATGTCCGCCTCCCAATGAGCAAGTGCCCCAATGGGGTGGGCCTTTAAGTAATCCCCGAGCAGTAAGGAGTAGCACCGAGAAATAAATCCCTTAGTGTCACCACTACCACACAACAGGTGGAACACAGGGGCTGGAGAGTGTGCCCAGTCTCCCTCGTCCCCCTGGGCGGTCCATAGTAAAGTTGACCAGAAAAGAACCTGTAAATGTATTGATAAGGACGATGATAACCAATAGATGCAGAAAGTGTGAAGTGGAAGGATAGTCTGGGTCTGTTTCATGAGAATGAGTTTGGGCTGTATCTGGTTGTACCTGGTTCCTGTAAAGAGAAACATGAGTGATAAAGTAAAAGTGTTGGATTGTTCTCTGACAGGCTTTGGGTGCTGCGAAGGTGATAGAGCTAAAAACAATGTCGTAAGAAATCTAGTTGTGACCTCTTCAGTAGAGAAGGTGCCCTGGTTTGAGTGAACTGATACAGAGTGACCAGTGAAGAGTAAGTATAGAGTTTCAGGTAAAAGAATAATACTTTTATCTATGCATAGTCATGCATCTGGAAAAAACTAACTTCTCTATTGGATTGGATTGTAACTGGGCTTGTGCCTGCCCCCGACCCCACACTCTGCTTCCTAGAACTTCCAGTCTTCACAGTTAACAGTCCACAGAGCAGTCTAAAGCCAATCTTTTAGCTTGGAGAAGAGAGGACGGAGGAGAGAGAAGCAGGGGAGTGCCTTGCCATCCTAAGCAACTGGGCGGTGTGTTTCTATTGATGCACACAATGTGGAGCAGGGGTCTCCAAACTTTCCAAACAAAAGTCCAGTTTACTGTCCTTCAGGCTTTAGGGGGGAAATTTTTAGAGGGGGGATGGGGGGCAGACTATAAACAGTAGGAGTAGAAAATTCTCCAATGTCAGTGAGAGTAAACAATGCCCTATCATTGGTTTTAGTGGGTGGAATAGTGCCTCATCATTGGTGTCAATGGGAGAAATGGTACCACATCATTTGTGTCAGTGGAAGGAATAATGCTCCAAGGGCCAGATAAAGGCAGGCATAAGGTCACAGTTTGGAGACCACCAGTGTAGAGAGACACACATATTGTCTCTGCATGCAAGGGTGGCTCCAAGAGAAAGGAGTAACCCTCAAACAGGAAACTTGGAGCAGCAGTCATGGCATCAGCCTAAGCTTGAACATAGGCAAGTATTGAAGGATAAAGAAGCTGCATACTCAGTAAGTGAATAAATCAGCTGCTGAAAGTGCTTAAAACTGAGTTTAATATCACTTTAACACTAAGAGTCCAGCAACGGATGACATGGATCTTCTCTTTTTGCATGCTTAGTACTGTTGCCGTGGTTCTACCCATTGGCCACCAGGACACGTTATTGGTGTAGGGGTTTGTGGATGGAAATATAGAGTAAAACAGGGAACATGGACATCCAACACACCTAGAAGGGTTTAGGATGCAGAAGATTCTTCAAATGACAGCGAAGCTCTAAGACATGGCTGGTGGGACAGGTAAGTGTTATTATGTATAATATTCCAAAGCATTCCTGGAAAAGGCAAGAAGTAAGTGGGCAATGCAGCAACTGGAGACCAAACCCATAAGGCAAAGTATATATCGCTAACACATCAAAGGGTCCTGGAAATAAAGTCCAATTCTTCATTTCATTATCACATCACAGTATTGAGTGCAACATTTCAGGACCACACAGGACCCTTTCGTCAGGCATCTTTTGTAGAGAGTTATTGAATGTGACAGGGCCCCTTTAAAGCCATGATTGTCAACCAATTGGCATTCATGTTTTAACTCATGTTAGAAACATTTGATTTGATGCTGCAGTCACACCTCCACTTTTTTTTTCCTTCCATGTATGGTGTCAGCCAGATGTCCACTTTTGAGATTTAACACTTTTATAGCAGCAAGTGTTGTAGGAAGAGTGAGGGTTAACATCTGTTCCAAAACAGCAGGGTTCAGCCTAGAAATTAATTCTGAAATCCATCATTAAATAATTAGCTAAAAGGACATTGAAAACGAACCCCCATTTACATGTATAATCGGATTAATTGCATGATTTCATATTTGAGCAATTAACTTGTCAAGGAATTTTTTTCTCAGTGGATTCATGATTAATCTCTTATATTTGGCTACACGCTGCCTTCTCAGGTTAGAAAATGAAATTTATTACCGAACTCCGAGAGCTCCAGGTTCCTAAGTAATAAACATTTTATTTTTTCTTTCTTTTTTTTTTGTATTCTGAAGTATTTTTCATATTGCTCTGAAATCTCTTAAGAAACTCTGCTGTGACAAACAATGGGTGGAAAGTTTGTTAAGATGAACAGGTTTCCATATGAACGGAAAACAGCTAAAACCTGCCTGAAAAACGAATACTTTCCAAAACGTATTCTTTAAGACGATCACATGGAATGTATAACACACACGTGCTATTCTCATGAGAACATTGTGTTATACTAAGATACCCCTTTAAATGAATCCTACCGTTATCTAAAGAAGGGCTTGTCTATCAGGTGACCAACTTCCATGCTTCCTTCTTTTCTTCCATATTTCTTTCTTTCCTTTCATCCATTCATCCTTCAACTTATTTGCCACTTCATTGTATTGCCATCCATTCCTTCCATTCTTACTTCCTTTTTTCCTTCCAACTTATTTCCTTCCCCTTTTCCTTCCTTCCTTCCTTCCTTCCATTTGTCTATCCTACTGTTTCCACCTCAGCTTAATGCCTTCCTTCCATTCTTCCTTCCTATTTCATTTCTTTTCTTCCAGCCTTAATTCCTTCCTTCTATCCCTCCTTCATACTTCTTCACTACCTCAGCTCCATGCCTTCTTTCAAATGTTCCTCCCTTTCTTTCTTTCTTTCTATTTCCTTTCTCATTTTCTTCCGTCCTTTTATCCCTTCCTTCCTCTCATTCCTTTGTTTTTTATCCATTCTTCCTTCCTACTACTTTCCTACCTTAGCTTCATGCTTTCCATCTATTCTTCCTTCCAGAGGCGGCTCTAGGCTTTGTGAGGCCTTAGGCAAAACTTAGATATGAGGCCCCAGTCACACCCATAATGGGAAAAATAATTAGAGTGATAAATTAACTGTATTAGGAGGGTACAGTATAGGGGGAGGGTAAGTGGACAATATAGGGGGCAGGAGGGTACAGTACAGAGGGGAGCAGGAGGGCACAGCACGAGGAGAGGGTAAGTGGGTACAGTATAGGGGGGCAGGAGGATACAGTACAGGGGCGGGAGCAAAAGGGCACAGTACAGGGGGTAGGTAAGTGGACACCATACAGGGGGTAAGTGGGTACAGTAAAGTGGCAGTATTGAATAATATAGATATGGTTTCCTCAAGCAGAGCTGTGCAGGGAAGCTGCCCTCATAAATCCCACCTATTCTGGCATTGCTATCCTGGGCTAAATCTATACTGGAATGGCAACTCCCCCTCTACCTTCCCCTCCAGAGTTTTTTGCTTTCTTCCGGTACTTTGCAGGGGTTATGGAAGGACCCTGCGGTGGAGCTTCTTATTACTGCTGCTGCTTTTGTGGGAGGGATACTGTGCCAATCACATGGGATGAATAGGAAAGGAAGGTCAGCAGGGATTGGCACAGTACACATCCTGCCCACCCGTCCTACACATGACACGGTTAGGGACGACTGGAAGGAAAGGATAAGTAGGGTACACTAACCGTGTCATAGGGAGGGTGTTTTCGTCGTCGTCATTATTCTTCGAGGTGGCGTCCCAGGAAGGTATTGGGGACGTTTCATGGCCTTCTTTCGTTTTTTGAGACCTCCCCTTCCATCTCCCCCTCAACGGTAAGGTCATATCTAAATCGGGTCCTATCGTTACGGTCTTATCCACCCTAAATACTCCCGT
>BLSH010403222.1:76547-93310 GCA_018402905.1 Glandirana rugosa | reverse complement strand
CACCCCCCCACCACCCCCACATCAGAGTCTGAGTACTCACAGTCACAGGCAGGAGGGACTGCATGGATGGATGGATGAGACTCCATCTTTTCATTACATCTGCCGGGCTTCACTCTTCATCCTGAATCTTCCCGCCCACATCCCCTTCTCTTAGGCAGAACACTGCCTGTCGGGGAGTGTGGGCGGGGCAAACAGAGGAGGGGAGAAGGAGTAGAAGCAGAGAGCTCTCCTGTGTGGCTGTGCAGCTGCAGGGGGAGGAGTCAGCAGTGCTCTGATGAGCTGAGTGTCCTGGCTGTGGAGCTCTCACTGAGTTCCGATGACGGCATAAACTCTTCACACCCGCAGCCTGGTTTTCTCTCCGTGCATCAATGCACAGATTCAGCGCTAAGCTGCCTGACGGCTGGGGATCTCTGCTGCTATCAGAGGGAGCTCTTCAATAAGACAAATTAGGCGGCCGCGAGGCCCTTGTGAGTGCGAGGCCTAAGGCGACCGCCTAATTTGCCTAATTAAAGGGCCGCCTCTGCTTCCTTCCTTTCTTCATTCATATTCATATTCCTCCTTCATACTTGCTTCCTAACTCAGCTTCATAACTTTCTTCCATTCTTCCTTCCCATGTCTTTCTTTTCCCCTTTTCATCCTACCATTTTCCATTCTTCCTTCCTTTCTTTCCCTCATTACTTTTTTCTTCCATTCATTCAGCCTTCCTAGTACTTTGTTACCTTAGCTAAATGCTTTTCTTTCATTGCTCCTTCCTTTCGTCATTTCTATTTCATTCCTTCCCCTTTTCTTCCTTACTTCTATTCCTCCTCCATACTTCATTCCTACCTCAGCTTCATACCTTCCTTCCATTCGTTCTCCCTTTCTTCCCCCTTTTCATCCTTCCATGTTTCCATTTTCCTTCATTCCTTTCTTCCATCCATTCTCTATGTCTTCTCTACCTCAGCTGCATGCATTTCTTCCACTCTTCCTTTCCTTTTTTCCTTTTCCTTCCTTCTTTCCTTTCCTTCCTTCTATTCCTCCTCTTTACGCTCTGTGCCTTCCTTCCGTTCTTGTGTCCTTTCTTCCCTCCTACTTCTTACCTTCCCCATTTTCTACCTTCCTTCTTTCCATGTTTCCCTTCCTCCTTCCTACTTCTTTCCTACCCCAGTTTCATGGCTTTCTTTCTTTTTTTTTCCCCCCTCCTTTCTTCCTGCCTATTTCTTTTCCCCCTTTCCTTTTCTATTCTTTCTTCATTCCTTCCTCTTTCCTCCTTTTTTTCACTCCTTCCATTCCTCCTTCCCAATGCTCTCCTACCTTAGCTTTATGCCTTCCTTCCACTCTTCTTTTCTTTCTTCTTACCTATCCCCTTTTCTTAATTTCTCCTTTCCATTATTCCTTCCATTCATCCTTCTTATTTCTTTCCTACCTTAGCTTCCATTGTTCCTTCCCTTTTTTCCTCCTAATTTTTTCCTTACCCTTTTTCTTCTTTCCTTCATTTCTTTTTTATTTCTCATTCCCTTTGTCCTGTTTGATTCCTTATATACTCTCTTCCACCTTTGTCCCTTCTTTCCTCCCATTATCCCCCCCCCCCCCCCCGCCCATTTTTTTTTTTCTTTTCCCTCTGTCACTTCCTTCCTTCTTTTCCTACTTCTTTTCTTTCCCTCCTCTTATTTTCTTCCTGACTGCTCCTTCTGGAAATGCTTGGCTGTCACACTTATCACCTTGCTCCAATACATTTCTATTTTCTCCAACACTCTTCTGCATACGTGTTCTGAATAAATGACTCAAAAGATATTTCAGTAATAAACATTTTATTTTATTTATTTATTTTTTATATATATATTTATATATTCTGAAGTACTTTTCATATTGCTCTGAAATCTCTTAAGAAACTCTGCTGTGACAAACAAAGGGTGGAAAGTTTGTTGAGATGAACAGGTTTCCATATGAACAGAAAACAGCTAAAACCTGCCTGAAAAACTAGCGCTTTCAAAATGTATTCTGTAAGACGATGACAGGGAATGTATTACACACGTGCTATTCTCATTAGAACATTGGGGGAGATTTACTAAAGCTGGTGCACACAGAATATGGTGCAGTTGTGCAAAGTAGACAGTCAGCTTCTAACTTCAGCTTGTTCAATTAAGCTTTGATAATGAGCCCAGGTTCGCATTGGTGCGGAAATGAAATCATGCAAGTCCAGCTGAACTCGCACCATTTCATTCCCGCATGTCAGTCCCGATTTCAGCTGCAATTTCAGAGACATCTGTGTGGGTTGCTGCACAGATGTCAATGGAAATCGCATCTGAAATCATCGCCAAAAGTAGTACAGAAACTACTTTTGGAAATCGGTGTGGCGCTGCAAATGCAGCGGCGCACTGATTAGGACGGTGCCATTGCTGGAAATTGCCGCCGATTTGGCATGCGATTTGACATGTCAAGGGGAAAAGCTCCTCTAGTGAGGGCGGGGGTGAAGCCAAGGGAAAGGAAATACAGGTTCTGGGGTTAAGGGATTAAATTATTAGAAGGACAGAGAGGACAATCTGTCATAAAGACCTGAAACGCCGAACTGTATGTTATTTACTAGGCACTCGGGTTCAGCACATCACGGATTTGGTGGACAGATTATTGGGAGGGGCAGGGGAAGATCCAGCTGTCATGGTACACGTTGGCACCAATGACATAATCATAGGAAGATGGAGTGTCCTAAAAATGTTTTAGGGACTTAGGAGCTAAATTGAGGAGTAGGACCTCCAAGGTAGTATTCTCAGAAATGCTACCGGTACCTCGAGCCCCACCAGAGATGCAGTGGGAGATTATTGAAGTCAACAGGTGGCTGATGACCTGGTGTAGAAAGGAGGGTTTCGGGTTCCTGGAGAACTGGGCCGACTTTAGCAGGGACGGACTCCAACTAAATATGGAGGGTGCAGTTCACTGGGAGAGAAGATGGCCGAAAAGTTAGAGGGGCTTTTAAACTAGGTGACGGGGGTGTGGGTCCAGATGTAGAGATAGCCAGCGTGGAACAAGTTTCAGAGGGTAGTATTGGGGGCATTAGTGGTAGGGTAACTACAGTACCTAAACCCAACATAGAGGCTTGACAAATCCAAACTGCAGCCTCAAAACAACCAACAAGGAGACAGTATATGACCAGGCAAACCTACGAGGCTTTTTCACTAATGCCAGAAGTCTGGCTGACAAAATGGGAGAATTGGAGCTGCTGATGTACGAGGAGGATTTAGATTTTGTGGGAATTTCAGAGACTTGGTTTAACAGCTCTCATGATTGGCTGACAACCATTCAGGGATAGTAGATGTGAGGGGCAACAAATGTAAAAAAGGAGGAGGTGGAATTGTTATGGGTTGAGCTTCATAGGGAGGAAACCAAGGGGAAAGTAATACTGGGAATATGCTATAGGCCCCCCAGCCAGAGAGAGGAGGGGGAGGTGGACCTTCTATCACAGTTTGGAATGGTGGCAATGATGGGAAGTGTCATTATAATAGGATATTTTAATTATTCAGATATAGACTGGGCGGAAGGAACTGTACATTCATCTAAAGTTTGCCATTTCCTAAATGTCTTGCAGGACAATTTCATGGATCGGATGGTGAATGCACCAACAAAAAATGAAGCGTTACTAGACCTCCTGATTACTAACAATACAGACCTGATAACGGATGTGGAAATAGGGGCCATCTTAGGAAACAGCGACCACAGGTCAATTCGTTTTAGTATAAATCACAGAAATAGGAAACACAAGGGTAATGCAAAAACACAGAATTTCAAAAGGGCCAACTTCCCTAAACTATGCTCTTTGCTAGAAGTCATTAAATGGGATCCTAGGAACAAAGAACACAGAGGAAAAATGGGAGTGTTTTAAGAACATATTAAATAAAGGTATTGGTCAGTGCATTCCTGGGGGAAATAAATTCAAAAGAGAAAAAAGCCAACAGAAGTCCTGGGTGGCTTAATTCTAGTGTAAAATTGCATATAGATGCAAAGGAAAATGCCTTTGAAATACAAGGCTGAGGGATCATCATCAGCATTCCAACTATAAAAAGAATGCAATAGGAAATGTAAAGGTGCAATCAGGGTGGCTAAGATAGAACACGAAAGACACATAGCGGAGGAGAGTAGAAAAAAAAAAAAAGAACTCTTTAAATATATAAATAGTAAGAAAGGGAGGTCAGAACATATTGGCCCAATAAAGGATGAGGAAGGGAATCTGGCAACAAATGACAGAGAGATGGCGAAAGTTTTGAATTTTTTTTCTCCTTCACAAGGGAAATGGGGGGGGGGGGGGGGTTCAGTAACCAAGACTGTAATATTAATCTTCATAGCATGTCACAGGTAGCACTCTCATGGCTGAGGACAGAATTAGAAATAGACTTGATAAACTCAACTTTAAGTCACCAGGACCAGATTAAAGTAGAACTATGGTCAAAATGAAGAAATCATTATGTTATGCACCTATACAGTCTGTTAAACATGTCACTGATTGTTTTGCAAAAAGCAGTAAGGATGGTGAGATATCTACCTTGTCCCCAGCTCTCATGTGCAGTTCCTTTAATGAGATGACAACTTTACTTCCTGGTTTTCGAATTGCCTGTGTTGAACAGAACACCTGTTGTCCCCATTTGCGTCTATCTCTCTGCAGAAACGTCCTGACATCACTGGCGGAGGGGCTCCTATATTCATGGAAATCTCAGCCATTCATTCTACACAGAAATCCTGATTAGGCTCCGCCCACAATCTGCCCATGAAGCCCCCCCACCTATGCCCCGCCTTTGCCCACCCACTGCTCTGTCTATACAGCCAGCTCCTAGGTTGGATTTTGTTCTGCCAGTTTACAAATTACCAGAGGAGAGCATGCAGAGAGAAGCACATAGATTAACCACTTCAGCCCCGGAAGGATTTCCCACTGTAGGACCAGAGCACTTTTTGCGATTTGGCACTGCATCGCTTTAACTCACAATTGTGCAGTCACGCGACGTTGTACCTAAACGAAACTGGCGTCCTTTTTTTCCCACAAATACAGCTTTCTTTTGGTGGTATTTGATCACCTCTGTGTCATTTATGGTCCCTGTTATAAACAAAAAAAGAGCGACAATTTTGAAAAAAAAAACAATATTTTTTACTTTTTGCTAAAATACATGTCCAAAAAAAATACAAAAACACAAATTTATTCATCAGAAAAAAAAATCACAATCGGCCTATATTGATTGGTTTGCGCAAAAGTTGCCACGTTTACAAACCATGAGAATTAGTTTATGGCATTTTCACTATTTTTTTTTTTACTAGTAATGGCGGTGATCTGCGATTTTTATTGAGACTGCGATATTGCGGCGGACATGTCGGAAATTTTTGACACTTTTTTGGGACCAATGACATATATACAGTGATCAGATCTAAAAATAGTCACTAATCACGGTATAAATGTCATTGGCAGTGAAGGGGTTAACCTGCAGGGGGCGATCTAGGGGTTAACTGTGTTCCCTGTGTGTGTTCTAACTGTATGGGGGTTGGGCTGTCAGGGGCATGACAGATCTAACTGATCCCAAGTACAGGGATCAGTAGATCTGTCATGCCCCCCCTCACAGAACAGGAAACCGCCGTGTTTACATTGGCGGTTCCCCGTTTTGGCAATCGAGGATCTCTGGCGGACATCAAGTCCGCCCAATCTGCGGCCATGCTCTTGGCGTGCTCACCGGGCACGCCTGCTACTTGCACAAGCACGGATCACTGTTTATAAAAGGCGATTCGCGATATCTCGCCACATTGCAACAGTAAATGTATGTGAACCAGTCGGGAACTGGCTAATAGACTGATCTGTGTGCAAAATAACCTGTACAGGCGGTCCCCGGGTTACAAACAAGATAGGGACTGTAGGTTTGTTCATAAGTCGAATTTGTTTGTAAGTCGGAACAGGTACATTTTTTAAGTGTAGCTTCAGCCAAAACAAATATTTTTAAGCTTTTTGGATAGCATAGGGAAGAGGTAACACCCCTGTAATATTTGTTTTGCTGTCTATGTTTCTGTTCAGAAGATTTCACCTCACTTCCTGTCCCAATGATAATTGGAATGATAATTGGATTTTGAAAATTTTGGCTTGTTGTGGAAACAAACCTTGGTGATAAAGCATCAGTGGAGACACCTTTTTCCCATAATAACTCTTATAGGAGTGCATTTCCCTTCCTAGGGGGAGATTCCCTCTCACTTCCTGTTGTCTCCCTCCGTTTGTAAGTAGGAGTCGTTCATAAGTCGGATGTTCATAACTAGGGGACTGCCTGTACTGACTTATACTGTCTAACATAGCACACACCCAGCTATTGATTGGCAGATGGGTGTGTTATGTAAAATAGGCTGAGCACCATAGAAGGCTGGAGGATTGTGTGATAGAGAAGATACTTCACTGAAAGGAAATGGCATATGAGTTATGCTCTGCTCTGCTGAACTCCTCCCATCATCACTAGTAGTGTATAGCAGAGAAAAAATAGGGGATTATAGACCACAATTGCAGCTACATAGTAGGAAAATAATAATTTCAGCTATTATGTTTATTACCATGTGTAACTTTCAGGTATTTATATGAGGATTTACTATAATATGTATGTTGCCTTTAGTTGTACTTTAACCACTTCAGCCCCGGAAGGATTTCACTCTTTAGGACCAGAGCACTTTGTGCGATTCGGCACTGCGTCGCTTTAACTGAGAATTGCGCGGTCGTGCGATGTTGTACCCAAACAAAATTTGCGTCCTTTTTCCCCCACAAACAGAGCTTTCTTTTGGTGGTATTTGATCACCTCTGCGTCATTTCTGATCGCCGCTATAAACAAAAGAAGAGCGACAATTTTACAAAAAGACCCAAATTTATTACTTTTTGCTAAAATACAAATCCAAAAAAAAAATATAAAAAAACATTTTTTTCATCGGTTTTGGCCGATTTATATTCATCCCCCTTTTTTTGGTTAAAAAAATCGCAATCTGCGTTAATTGATTGGTTTGCGCAAAAGTTGCCGCGTTTACGGATGATGAGAATTAATTTCTGGGATTTTTAATTTTTTTTAATTTTTTACCAGTAATGGCGGCGATCTGCGATATTTCAGCGGACATGTCGGACCATTTTGACACTTTTTTGGGACCATTGGCATTTATACAGCGATCAGTGCTAAGAAAATGCACTGATTACTGTGTAAATGTCATTGGCAGTGAAGGGGTTAACCTGCAGGAGGCGCTCTAAGGGTTAACTGTGTTCCCTGGGCATGTTCTAACTGTGTGTGGGCTGCCCTAGCAGGGGAAGGGAAGTGATCACAGCTTCCATGTAGAGGAAGGCCGTGATCACAGCCCTTCCCCCTCTCACAGAACGGAGGTCCATGTTTACTTACACGGACCTCCGTTCTTTCAGTGCGGGGGGGCCATCGCGGGTAGCCGGCGGCGATGGAGTCCGCCGCACCCGCTCCCTGGCTGCCCCCGAACACAGTGAGCACGTGGGCGTGCCTTTGGCGGCACTCACACAATGCTAGTTATCGCGGCCGCCGTCCTGTGACAGCGATAACGAACCACCTTGTCCCCGTCACGCTGCGGCAGGCGGTCGGCAAGTGGTTAAGGAACTCACAGCCAAGTGATAGCTAGACCATTGTTCCTAATTTTTCTAAAACATTCTACTGACTGGAATGGTACCAGCTGATTGGAGAAAGGCCAATGTAGCACCATGTTTAAAAAAGGGCCAAAATACATCCCTGGGAACTACAGGCCAGTTAGCCTAACATCAATAGACTGCAAGCTCTTGGAGGGGATAATAAGGGACTATATAGCATACAAGATTTTAGTAATAAGAACGGTATCATTAGCAGTAATCAGTATGGATTCATGGAAAATCCTTCTTGCCAGACCAATCTATTAACCTTCTATGAGGAGGTGAGCTGCCATCTAGATTAAGGAAGGCTGGTAGACGTGGTGTTCCTGGATTTTGCAAAGGCATTCGATAACAGTTCCCCATAAATGTTTACTGTACTGTGGTCTGTTGGCATGGATCAAAGGGTGAGTACATAGATTGAAAACTGGCTATGGGGGGCGAGTCCAGAGGGTGGTGATAAATGGGGAGTACTCAGAATGGTCTGGTGTGGAAAGTGGGGTCCCCTCCCCCCAATCCTATTTAATTTATTCATAAACTATCTGGAGGATGGGATAAACAGCTCAATTTCAGTTTTTGCGGACAATACAAAGCTAAGCAGGGCAATAACGTCCACGCAAGATGTGGGAACCTTGCAAGAAGATCTAAACACATTAATGGGGTGGGCAACTACATGGAAAATGAGGTTTAATGTTTGAAAAATGAAAAATAATGCATTTGGGTGCCAAAAATATGAATGTAGTTTTTGCACTAGGAGGAGAACCTCTGGGGGAATCTAGGATGGAAAAGGATCTGGGGGTCCTAGTAGATGGCAGGCTCAGCAATGGCATGCAATGCCAGGCTGCTGAAAGCAAAGCCAACAGAATATTGGCATGCATTAAAAAGTGGATGAACTCCAGAGATAAAACAATAATTCTCCCACTATACAAGACTCTGGTCCGGCCACATCTTGAGTATGCCATCCAATTCTTGGCACCAGTCCTCAGGAAGGATGTGCTGGAACTGGAGAGGGCCCTGAGAAGGGCAACAAAATGAAAAAAGGGACTGGAGGATCTCAGCTATGGGGAAAGTCTACAAGCATTGAACTTGTTCTCTCTGGAGAAAAGACGCTTGAGAGGGGATAAGATTTCAATGTACAAATACCATACTGGTGACCCCACAATAGAGAAAAAGCTTTTCCGTGAAAGGGAATTTAAAAAGACACGCGGCAATTCACTAAAATTAGAAGAGAAGTGGTTTAACCTTAAACTGCGTAGAGGGCTCTTTACTGTGAGATCGGTAAGGATGTGGAATTCTCTTCCACAAGCAGTGGTTTCAGCGATAAATTCAATCAATCAATTGATAATTTCAAAAAAATATTAGATGAGCACCTTAACGACCACTGTATACGGGGGTATACAATGTAATATTAACATATAAGCACACACACAGGTTGGACTGGATGGACTTGTGTCTTTTTCCAACTTTACCAACTATGTAACCTCAGCTGCATGCATTTCTTCCATTATTTCTTTCTTCCTTCCTTCCTTCCCATTCTTTCTCCCTTTTCTTCCTTCCTTCTTTGCATTGTTCCTTTGTTCTATTTTTTTCTTCAATCTATTCCTCTTCCCTACCTCCTTCCCTTTCTGCATTCATATTTAATTGCTTCCCCCTTTTCTTTCTTACCTCTGTTCCTCCTTCATACTTATTTCCTACCTCAGCTTTCTTCCATTCTTCCTTCCCATTTCTTTCTTTCCCCCTTTTTCATCCTTCCATTTTTCCATTCTTCCTTCCTTTCTTCCCCTCATTCCTTTTTTTTTCTTACCCTCCCCACTTTCTTCCTTCCTTCTTTCCATTTTTCCTTCCTTCCATTCCTCCTGCCCACTCCTCTCCTACCTTCCCCTCTTCTTTTCTTTCTTCCTTCGTTTTTCTTTCCTTTCCCCTTTTCTTCCTTTCTATTTCCATTATTCCTTCCACTCATCCTTCTCTTATTTTCCTACCTTAGCTTCCATTGTTCCTTCCCTTCTTTCTTCCTACTTTTTTTCCTTATCGTTTTTCTTCCTTCCTTCATTCCTTCATTCCATTCTTCATTTCTCCCTTCCACCTTTCTCTGATTGTGTTCCTTACTTTGTTTTCCTTACTTTCTTCCATCCTATTTCTTTCCCCCCTTTTCTATCCTTCCTTTCTCTTTCCTCCTTTTTTCCTTCCTTCCATTCCTTCTTCCCACTCCTCTCCAACCTTAACTTCATGCCTTCCTTCCACTCTTCTTTCTTCCTTCTTCTTACCTGTCCCCTTTTCTTCCTTTCTTCCTTCTATTATTCCTTCCATTCATCCTTTCTTCTTCTTTCCTTGCTTAGCTTCCATTGTTCCATTGTTCCTTGCCTCCTACCTTTTTCCTTACCCTTTTCTTCCTTCTTTCATTCCTTTCTTCATTTCTCCTTCCTTTTGTCCCTTGATTGATTCTATACATGCTGCCTTCCACCTTTCTCTTATTTTGTTCCTTCTTTCCTCCCATTATCCTCCCTCTCCCCATTCTTTCTTCTTTTCCCTCTGCCCCTTCCTTCCTTCTTTTCCTACTTCCCTTCTTTCTCTACACTTATTTTCTTCCTGACTGCTCCTTCTGGAAATGCTTGGCTATCACACTTATCACCTTGCTCCAATACTTTGATTTTTTTCTCCTACATTCTTCATAATCGACTCAAAAGTTATTACAGCGTTTAGTCAGAAGAACTGCATTAACCACTTAAGAACTGCCCCACGTACTTTTACTGAAGCAGGGTGATCCCTGCACAGCAGGGAGAAAAACATCCAGATAGAAAGTTAAAATCAGCACACAGTTAACCCCTTGATTACCCCTGGATGTTAACCCCTTCCCAGCCAGTGTCATTTTTACTGTGTCAATGTACAGTATTATCACTGTATTAGTGCTACTATTGATGTCAGTGTCAGTTAGTGTATCTCCCAGCAAGGGTCTGTTAGTGCCAGATTTCCCGTCACACTATCACAGTCCCACCATAAGTTGCTGATCACCGTCATTACAGTATAGCGATTACAGTTTCATAAATATCAGTATATATACACACCATGGTTTGTAGATGTTATAACTTTCACACAAACCAATTAATATACACTTATTTTTTACTAAAGACATAAATCAGAATACATTTTGGCCTAAATTTATGAAGAAATTACATTTTTTTTTTTTTTTTTGTTATGGGATATAACAGAAAGTAGAAAATGTAATTTTGTTCACAACTTTTGGGGTTATTTAATTTATATAGCAAAAATAAAAAACCCAGTGGTGATCAAATATCACCTAAAGAAACCTATATTTGTGAGAAAAAAAAATATATAAATTTAATTTGGGTACAATGTTGCATGACCACACAACTGACAGGTAAAAGCAAAAAATGCCCTGAAGGGGGTAAAACCTTCCGGAGGTCAAGTGGTTAATAAAAGGTGAAGACTTTTGAGAGATTATACTGTCAGAACTTGTAAAGTTACTGAAAGGTCCACTGTAATAATTGCATTTTTAGGAGAGTCCCAGTGACAGCAGTCGCTGTATTTTGTCTACTTTAAAAGCAGTCTGAGTCTCCCTGCAGTAGTCCATCCAATTACAGCGCTGTTTATGTATGTGCGCGAAGTCACCCCAGACAAATCTATTTGTAACAATAATGCTCTTCCCTATAATTGCATTGATTTCTCAATCTCCAGAAACCACAGTCAAGGCAGCAGAGAGATGGTTTCTAAAATATGAAGAGGGATAATATCATACTTGTTATTGTGGCCACAAAATAAATGGGTTAGTGTTCTGAGCGACATTGGAGGGGCTCCAAAACAATTTGTATAGATCTCTGAAGGCTGGACTGCAATTAAAAGACACATCATATCTGTAGCCGAGCGAGCATATTTGTATTGTCATATAGGGAACCTACGTATAGAATAGTAGTTGTGTAATGTTCAAATGTACTAAGGCCAGCTGATTACAGAGACTCTGCATTTTCCTTCTTTCCTTTGCTTCCTTCCTTTTTTCTTATCTTTTGTTTGTGCCCTTCCTTCCTTACCTCCTTCCCTGTGTTTTCTTCCTACCCTTTCTTTTCTCTTTCTTCAACCCTTATTCATTTGCTTTTCCTTCCTTTCTTCCTTCTTAGTTTTTGTTTCCTCTATTTTTTCCCCACATTTTGTTTGTGTCCTTACCCCCTCTCCAGTGTTTTCTTCTCTTTCTCTCCATTCTTCTCTATTTCTTTCCTTGCCTTTCCTTTCCCATTTCCTTTTCCTAATCCTTATCCTTTTCCTTCTTACTCCCCCACCTTTTTTTCTTTCTTTACTTTCAACCACCCTTTTCTGTGTTCTTCTTGCTTACCTTTTTTGACCCCTGTTCATTTCCTCTTCTTTTGTTTCCTCCCCTGTTTTACTCCTGCTCTCTCTTTTTTTCTCCTTTTCCTTTCCTTTTCCCTTTTCTTACTCTCTCAGATTTTTTTTCCTTACTCCTTTTCCACCCTTTTTTGTGTCCTTCCTTCCTTCCTTACATTTCCAACCCCTATTAATTTCCTTCCTTCCTTCTTTATTTACATTTCCTTGCTTCTTTGTTTCCTCTTCCTTACTTCCAATTTTCCTTCTTTATTTCTCCCTCCTTCCTTCCTCCCCTGTATTTGTTTTCCCACATTATGTTTGTGTCCTTACTTCCTTACAACTTCTCCAGTGTTTTCTTCCTTCTCTCTCTATTTTTTACTACACTCCTTCTTTCCTTTCCTTTTTCTTCTCACTCTCCCACCTTTTTTCTTTACCCTTTTCCCACCCTTTTTTGTGTCCTTCTTTGCTTACATTTTCCAACCCCTATTAATTTCATTCTTTCCTTCTTTATTTCCACTTCCTTCCTTCTTTATTTGCTCTTCCTTACTTCCTACCTTCCTTCCTTCCTTCCTTAATTCCCCATTTGAATTTCCTAACTTTTTCCCCACATTTTGTTTGTATCCTTACTTCCTTACCCCCTCTGCAGTGCTTTCTTCCTTCTCTATTTTACTTTCATTTCCTTTTCCTTCTTACTTCCCACCATTTTTTCCTTACATTTTCCAACCCCTATTAATTTCCTTTCTTCATTCTTTATTTCCTCTTCCTTTCTTCTTTATTTTCTCTTCCTTCCTTTATACTTTCCTTCTTTATTTCTCCTTCCTCCCCTTTCTTTTGTTTACTTCTTGCTTTCCCAATCGTCGTTTGTGTCCTTCCTTCCATAACTCCTGTGTTTTCTACCTTTCCTTCAATCCCTCTTTCATATCCTTCCTTCTTTCCCACCCTTCATTTGTATCCTTCCTTCCTTACCTCCTGTGTTTTATACCCATCCTTCCCTTCATTTCCCTTCCTTCCATGCATGGCACATGGATTTTAACTGGCATAAAGTACATTTAAACAACACAGATGATCTGCCCTCTCTGTATATAGGCTGCCTGGCATGTGACTCACTCCCAGTACTCTTACATTGCTGGTATTTGCTGATTGACTCTTTCGTCACCTAGTGATGTCATATGGGAATGGGAAAGAATGCTCAGTAGTGATGGGTAAATCTTCTTGGGTTTGATTCACCAAGGGCTGAGCAAATCTGGTTCAAAGTTCATTGAACCTGAGCCCACAAAGTCTATGGTGGAGCGAATCCTGCAAATCATAATCTTATTTTGGCATAACCACATACTTTACAATATCACTGTACAATCTCTTTTTGATCTACCAACAACTATGTAGAGTAGGAATCTGCCTAATAGGATCTAAGCTGATTAGATAGTTTAGGTATATTACAAAGTTTTGGTAAATCTTGATGGGTTGATTATACAGTTGGATTATAACTGTAGCAGCTAAATGGAGCGGGGGACGATGGCGGTAGCAAAGTAAACTGGTGGCTTACCCTCTATGAAGCCTTTAGCATTCACATTGAATTACCTGAACTGA
This sequence comes from Glandirana rugosa, assembly GCA_018402905.1. Lineage (NCBI taxonomy): Eukaryota > Metazoa > Chordata > Amphibia > Anura > Ranidae > Glandirana > Glandirana rugosa. Next base: position 79,782 of record BLSH010403222.1, on the reverse strand, counting down.
ATAGAAGATGTCTCCACATACAGTATAATTGTGGTAATTGGCACTGGAGGTGCTGGCACACTTCAGTAACAGTAGCCACCCTGTACTTCATGGTTGACTAGTAAATTTACCTTTCGTGGGTAGTAGTTTTCTCAGGACAATTTGCAGTTTTCTCATTTGTTTTCTTCCGTGTTCAGGATTGCTGCAGTTCCCTGCCGCACCACTTGGTGTCACTGCCACTTAGGGCCTTAGTTATGGAGATAATAACAAATCTTGTGCCACTGAGCATATGTTCCCTCTGGCTGCCACTAGTAGGTTCATGTCAGTGCTGCATGCTGGGGGAGGCTATAAAATCTTGGGGAGTGGCCTGCTGAGCTCTCTTTCCCCTGGGCTACAGCCCAGGGAGGGTGCATGCAAGTGTTTGTGCTGTGCAGGACTGTGACCTGCATGGCGCCAGGCACAGAATTCTCCAAGCTGCTCTGCCTCGTCAAGCAGGGTATGGATTTCAAGGTCGCAGCGTGCAATGGATGTCCTGCTGGAGGGGGATTCGTGTCTGTCATCAGGGGATCCTGGCACTCACTTTGATAGTGAAAGATGAAGTTGAAAATGCCCACTGCCTGGCTGTGCAGCTTCAAAAGACAGTGTTGTTGGTGATCGCCTGAAGGTCCTTATCTTGCAATACACCATGGTCCTTTTGGAGCTCTGTAACAGTAGAAATGTGGCAGAGTTTGGAAGCCCTGTTTGCTAAAAGAGACCTAACCCTAACCCTTATTGCCTAGGAGCTGGAGAAATGAAATTGTAAAAGACTAAAGTGATCAGTACTCTTCATTGTCAAGTGATGCTCTACTGCAGCCATGGATCCACCCTGGGGTAAATGCTAGCCTTATCCCTGCTGGTGGTAAGTCAAAACCTCTACTCCATGCAGGAAGGGTGCTACATAGGATTATTGGAACTCCCAATGGAAACCAAGAAACTCCAGCTTGAAATAACCTACAATGATGCAAGTAAAGGGATGCTTTAAATCATTCTTCCTAGAAACTGCTGCTGCCCCAACGTGTGGTCTAGTCTTCCTCAATAACAAATTCCAACCTAAGCTGCAGAGCAGACCTATATACGGTATTATAACTCTGCCGCCGTACAGAGTCTAGACATAACAGTTCAGCTGGGGCTTGTATCTAGCAAACTCTTACCAATAAAGGTTCATTCGTTGAAATCCCAGAGAAGTCAAAGAAGATAAACGACGGCCGATGGTATATCAAAATCTTGGCATCCAGATACAAATAATCTTCTGGAGTTTGAATCAAATTTAGTATGACATTTACTTGCAATGAGAGTGAAATCGCATCCAAGTCCCCAAACCCAGTGATGCCGGATATTGTTAATACGGTGAGTTGTGTATGAGACTTTCGCTATTCATCATTCCCAGCAAACACAACGTCTTTATTTAGCCAAAACGCCCTAAAACATGCGGATTAAAGTCTTATGGAAGAGCAGGATTGCCGAGGGATGCAATAAAATTCTAAACTGTATGAGTCATAACTGAATCCTGGGTTGATTTAGCTCCTGTGAGTAGGTGGGTTAGCTAAGTGCTGGCATTATATAGAGAATGTATAGTTTTGTTTTACATTTTTGTTTACAGTGTTTTAGACTAGACAGTTAAATTTCCATGTTTGCAGCAGCTAGGGTAAATATGAAATATTGCATATGCAATATTTCATATTTGCAATTTCCAACAAGAAGGTGGTAGGGATGCACCGATACCGATATCGGTACGGATACTAGGCATTTTTGCGAGTATCGGCACCCGCGAAAATGCCCCGATACCAGAAACCGATACCGGAAGTGACGTCTCCTTCTCCCCTCCGGCCGAATGTTCAACAGGAGATCTTTTTTCAGATCCTCCCCCTGCCTCCTCCTCTCCAATAAACTTAGCATGCAAGGAGGTCAGGGGTTGCTTGTCTGTCAGTGAGTGGCTGGGACGCGGAGAGGGGGTGTGGCCAGCCTCGGTGAGGTGAAGAGGAATGTGGCAGGCTGACCGGAGAACTGAACTGAGCACATGTGTGCATCCAAGCTGAGGTTCTACCCTGCTGTTTGGGCTCTCTCTGCAGCTCTCTGTGTTTTTTTTTGTGAGGAGGATCGAGGGGGAGCAGTCTATTGTCATGGGAGCAGTCTATTGTCATGGGAGCAGTCTATTGTCATGGGAGCAGTCTATTGTCATGGGAGCAGTCTATTGTCAGGGGAGCAGTCTATTGTTAGGGGAGCAGTCTATTGTCATGGGAGCAGTCTATTGTCAGGGGAGCAGTCTATTGTTAGGGGAGCAGTCTATTGTCATGGGAGCAGTCTATTGTTAGGGGAGCAGTCTATTGTCATTGAAGCAGTCTCTTGTGCCTTGGAAGCAGTCTATTGTATCATGGGATCAGTCAGTTGGGCCATGAGAGCAGTTTCTTGTATCATGGGAGCAGTCTCTTGTACCAAGGGAGCAGTCTGTTGTATCATGGGAGCAGTCTGTTGTATCATGGGAGCAGTCTGTTGTGGCATGGGAGCAGTCTCTCATATCATGGGAGCAGTCTCTTTTGCCATGGGAGCAGTCTCTCATATCATGGGAGCAGTCTCTTTTGCCATGGGAGCAGTCTCTCATATCATGGGAGCAGTCTCTTGTATCAAGGGAGCAGTCTATTGTATCATGGGAGCGGTCTGTTGGGCCATGAGAGCAGTCTCTTGTGCCATGGGAGCAGTGTCTCATCTCATGTGAGCAGTCTCTTGTATCATGGGAGCAGTCTATTGTGCCATGGGAGCAGTCTCTTGTATCATGGGAGCAGTCTCTTGTGCCATGGGAGCAGTCTCTTGTGACATGGGAGCAGTCTCTTGTATCATGGGAGCAGTCTCTTGTGCCATGAGGGCAGTCTCTTGTGACATGAGAGCAGTCTCCTTTATCATGGGAGCAGTCTCTCGTGGCATGGGAGCAGTTTCTTGTATCATGGGAGCAGTCTCTTGTGACGTGGGAGCAAAGGAGACATGGGATCTTCAATGCCTTACAGAGGGGAGGGCTCTTCTCTGGTGAGTACAATCCCGGCCTCCTCCTCTCCCCTCCAGGCCAACTGTCACTTCTGCCTGTTCCCCCTCCTCCTTCCCTCCACCAGCTGTAACCTCTGCTCCCATGTCTCTCAATGACCCTACCATCTCCTTTCCTCCTCCCCCTTGTCCGTCTTCACTGTCAACCGGACCTCCCCTCTCCTCCTCCGGCCCTAACATGAGT
>BLSH010403222.1:48633-67940 GCA_018402905.1 Glandirana rugosa | reverse complement strand
TTCGCCGACCTCGAGTCCACCTGACCCACAGCCACACTGCTGCAGAGTGCGGCGGGCATGAGAGCGTGCTGCCGGCGAGCCGCCGTTTATAAACGGTGATTCACGCTACAGTGCCACTCTGCAGTAGTAAATGTGCACGAGCCGGTCGGGAACCGGTTAAAGTGATTTTAAATGATAACCTTGTGAAAGAACCCATTCAGTTTAAAATAGAAATGAAAGGTAAAACATTTGTGTGTAAATATAAAAAAGCATTATAAATACCTTTTTTCCCTTTTTTTTAAGTGATCACATTCCCTCTGTTCTCATCTACATAAGAGCTTGGGGGGAGGAGAAGCAACAGCACACTGAGCTTCCCAGTGAATGGCTGTGGGGGGGGGGGGGTTTCAGGACTAGTCTGATCATTGGAGGAGAGCAGGCTCGGCACAGCTAGAGAACTGACCACAATGTGCTCCTCTGCTTAGTGTGGTCAGTTGTTAATAGAAAAGCAGAGAGACTGGCAGGAACACCAGGGATTTCACACAAAGGAAGCAATGCCAAGAGAACAGGAGACTTTCTCATACAAGTACATGGTACAGCAGGCACATATCAGGAATATGAAGTGTTGGGGTAACAAATGCTTTTACCACTTTACCCCTAGATTAATTCTGACACTTCTCTCCTACATTTAAAAATCATATTGTTTTTGCTAGAAAATTACTTAGAACCTCCAAACATTATAGATTTTTTTTATATATATATCAGTGGCCCCTAGAGAATAAAATGGTGTTTGCAATTTCTTTATGTCACACGATATTTGCGCAAAATACACCTCAATTAATTTTAGTGAACACAAACACAATATAGTACCCCATTTTTGGTAGAATACAGTATAAGAGATGATGTCAAGCCAAGTAAATAGCTACCTAACATGTCATGCTTTAAAATTGCTTACGCCCATGGCATGGCACCAAACTATGGTACCTAAAAATTTCCATAGGCAACATTTTTAAAGCCTTTACAGATTACCAGTTTAGAGTTAGAGAGGAGGTCTGGTGCTAGAATTATTGCTCTCGCTCTGGCATTCGTGGTGATACCTCACATGTGTGCTACGATCACCATTTACATATACCTATGGGACCTATGTGCTTGTTTGCATTTTCACAGGGGGGGAGCTTTCATTTTTTTTATTTATTTATTGTATTTAAATGTATTGTTTTAACATTGTACTTTTTTTTTTTGATCAACTTTATTGCTATCCCCAATGATAAACATCAGCATGGGCGATGACTGAGGCATGATCTGAGGTAGTCATGTGCGGTTCATTTAGTTCCGAATTAATATTCAGACAAATTTTTCATATATCCGAATCTCCGAATTAAAGTATAAACAAAGTTTACCGAATGTTCCGAATAACTAAACAAAATTCGAACTGAAATTCAAATCTAATTTTACATCGCATTCCATTTGAATTTGAACTGTAAACCTATTTCTGAAATCAAAGACTGCGTGTTATTAGAGTAACATTTCAATATAATGCTGTTTTTGTTAAGCCAAAGGTGATCTAAAGGGTCATTGTATTCAGTTGATGAAGATTTTCATTTTGTTTGTTCACTTTGCTTCATTCAAGTTGAAAAAAATATAACATTTTTGTTTCGACCGATTCAAAAATGTATCGATTTGAATGTTTCGAATCGAAAAAAAATCTGTAAATTTGAAGAAAATTCGAAACATTCCAAATACGAATTCTGAATACGAACTGAACGAATCAACCTAATTTAACTAAACGAAATAACTACATTAACGAATCGAAACAAAACAAATGTTTTCGTCATGCACATGTCTAATCTGAGGTCTTTTACACCCCAGATCTCTCCACTGGCCTCCAAAGCATCTGATCAAACCAAGACCGGTTTGACCACACGCTATACAAGCCAGTGACGGCTTGCCAACAAATAAACCGAAATCGGATGTGATGAAATCCTCAACTGTTCCGGATTCTGACATCACAGAAGAGGAGTGGGAACTTCCGTTCCTTCTACTCTTCCCTAGGGAATGCAACTGAAGCAGTCGCATTGTTACCGGGCTCGCCGATCGGATTGGAGAGCCCAGTAAAGGCGGTGACGAGAGGGGGGACCCTTTCAGCAGCCCATATAAGTGATTGAGTGGTTGTATAGCCATTCAAATCACTTCTACATTAAAGAGAATCAATGTCTGAAAATAACCACTTTAACTCAAGGACATCATATAATATGATGTCCTATGGGCTGTAAGTGGTTAGACTCTTAAGCCTCGTACACACGGGACGACGATCGTACTTACGATCGTCTCAAATCGTATGTTGGATAATGTAAATTGCATACTGACTGCACTACACCATCGTACGACCACAGAAAGAACGTTCAGGGGCATGTAATTAGCATCCGGCCGTTCCTAACTTCTGAGCATGCGTGTTTTGCACAATACAACTTGTTGTACCAACTACTCTGTACACACGATACAACGGTCGTATGACCGCTTGTTAGTATGACCAAGTTTTCTAGTTTGCTCACACAACTCCCCTTGTACGACCGCCGTATGTCGGCTGTTCTAATCGTGCGTACGGATGATCGATTTCGCATACAACGGTCATTCATACGACCTGTTGTATACGATCGTCGCCCCGTGTGTACGAGGCTTTACTTAGCTTTCCCCTTCTATGTAATGCTAAGGAGGGACCAGGGGAGTTATGTTTACCATAATGAAAGTGATACTAAAGTAGTGATTCTCAAACTGTGTGCCACGTGAGATTTGCAGGTGTGCCATGGGAGTTTTTGAAAAATATTTAAGCATTTAAAAGACCGAGCCTCTTTTTGGAGTTCGGTGGTTTTCAGTTAAAAGCAGTTTTTTTTGCTATAAAATTACTTAGAACCCCTAAACATTATATTTTTTTTTCTAAGACCCTAGAGAATAAAATGGCGGCCATTGCAAAACTTTATGTCACACCGTATGTGCGCAGTGGTCTTACAAGCGCAATTTTTTTTTAAAAAAATTCAGTTTTTTTAGTTAAAAAATAAGACAACAGTAAAGTTAGGTCAATTTTTTTCCATATTGCGAAAGATAATGTTACGCCGAGTAAAATGATACCCAACATGTTATGCTTCAAAATTGCGTCTGCTCGCGGAATGGCGACAAACTTTGAAACATAAAAATCTCCATTGGCAACGTTTAAAAAATTCTACAGGTTAGCATTTTTACAGAGGAGGTCTAGGGCTAGAATTATTACTCTCGCTCTAACGATCGCGGCGATACCTCACATGTGTGGTTTGCACACCGTTTTCATATGTGGGCGGGACTTACGTATGCGTTCGCTTCTGCGCGCGAGCTCGCAAGGACGGTGCGCTTTAATTTTTATTTTTTTTTAATTATTTATTTTACTTTTTAATTTTTATTTTTACAACTTTCTTTTTTAAAAAAAAATTTTTGATCACTTTTTTCTTTTTTTGTAAACATTCCTTGTAATAGAAAAAAGCATGCCAGGACCTCCAAAATATGAGATCCGGGGTCAAAAAGACCTCAAATCTCATTTTTACACTTAAATGCATGAAAAAAGAAAAAAAAATTTGGAAAAAAATGGCAGGGGGAAAAAAAAAATGTCCCCTTTAAGAGCATTAGGCGGAAGCGACTTGTGACGTCGCTTCCGCCCAGCCATGTTATGGAGCTTCAGCCGCTCACTCGGCTCACGGACACTGGAGGGGACGGACCCGATCATCTCCGCCGCTGCCGGCGGGACCGGTAAGCGTCGGAGATGACCGGAAAGCGGTGGGGGGGGGCACCTCTTCCGCCGCTGATAAAAGTGATCTCGCGGCGAATCCGCCTTTAAGACCACTTTTATCTTGCAGGGAATCGCCTGCTGAAAAAAAAGATACCGGGGTTATGGTAGCTATCTGCTACCATAACAACGGTATTCCACTTCAAAGTACCGCCGTCAAATGACGTACGGCGGTCCGGAAGTGGTTAAAACCTTGAACATTTTGAAGAATTAAATGGTAAATCAATGTCGCAAAACTTTAAAAAGTAACGTATATAAAAAGATAATCTCTGTCAGTCTGCCATTCATTGGTTCCTTGCGTAACGCGAGACTTGTGCGAGATCTCAGAAGAACTCGATTGCTCTAATTATATTATAGCAAAAGAGACCGTTCTATTCTAATTTTGATGCTTATATATAAAGTTTGTTCATTGTTTGGTGATGGAGAAATACTTAATCAAGTCTGGAACTCGGAAAGAGAAACTGTTAAATGAAAAGCAAGGAAACAAGTGAAAGTACAAAGAAGATTACAATCACTTCAATCTGATTTGCTCTTGAAAGCAGGCACATCCTTCACATTAAATGTAAGATTAAATATTTATGTAAAAATAAATAAGTGCTTCACCACAAAAATTGTTAAATCTTTTCAGGTGTACCGTGAACATTTTTTGGTGCGCCGCAAGACAACAAAATTTGAGAAACGCTGTACTAAAGGCTATAATTTTGTCTTTAACCACTTCCCGCAAACCGATGTACCTGTACGTCGATTGGAAGAAGTGGCTTTATTGGGGTATAGCCTGCAGCTGAAGGCTGTACCCCGGTACCGTTTTTCACAGCAGTCGGCCGGCTATGTGATGATAATGACCAATCCGGCTCGGTAGCCACTCGGCCGTTATCCCAGGCAGTGGGAGGCAACATCCCACCATCTTCCCCTGGTCTTCCTTGGTCTCCCATCCCACCGGGAGACCGGAGCATCCATCCGGCACATCCGCCGGCTGTGAGGAGTCCCAAAAGAAGCCAGAATCGCTCCATCGGGTCTCCTTCGTGAAATTCCGGAAGCGACATCACAACGTCACTACTGGTTTACTCGGCGGCTAACGACGCCAGTATTAAAAAAAATTACAGTATTCAGAATCGCCGTTTTTGGCGATCTGAATACTGTGAAGTGTAAAGACCCCCCATCCCTCCATTAAGAGTACCTGTCACCATAAATTACTATCACAAGGGATGTTTACATCCCTTGTGAGAGCAATAAAAGTGATCATATTTTTTTTTTAAAGGAACAGTGCTAAAAAACAATAAATAAATAAATAAAAAAATTAAAATTAAAGTGCCACCGTCCCTGCGAGCCCACGTAGCAAAGAAAATGCATACGTAAGTCATACCCACGGTGTTCAAATCATACATGTGAGGTATCACCGCGATCGCCAGAGTGAGAGCAATAATTCTAACAAAAGACTTCCTCTGCACCTCTAACCTGGTAACCGTTAAAATTTTTTAAACGTCGCCTATGGAGATTTTTAAGTACAAGAGTTTGTCACCATTCCACAAGTGTGCGCAATTTTCAACTGTACATGTGTGGTATCTATCTACTCGGCATAACATCCTCTTTCACAATATACAAAAAAATTGGGCTAAGTTTACTGTTGTTTTTTAAACTCAAAAAAAGTGTAATTTTTCCAAAAAAATTGTGCTTGAAAGACCGCTGTGCAAATACCGTGTGACAAAAAGTATTGCAACGATCGCCATTTTATTCCCAATACTTTTTGTCACACGGTATTTGCACAGCGGTCTTTCAAGTGCAATTTTTTGGGAAAAATTACACTTTTTTGAGTTAAAAAATAATACAACAGTAAACTTAGCCCAATTTTTTTGTATATTGTGAAAGAGGATGTTATGCCGAGTAAATAGATACCATACATGTTACAGTTGAAAATTGCGCACACTTGTGGAATGGTGACAAACTCTTGTACTTAAAAATCTCCATAGGCTACGCTTTAAAAAAAATTAACGGTTACCAGTTTAGAGGTGCAGAGGAGGTCTTTTGCTAGAATTATTGCTCACACTCTGGCGATCACGGCGATACCTCACATGTGTGATTTGAACACCGTTTTCATATGTGGGCATGACTAACGTATGCGTTTTCTTTGCTACACGAACTCGCAGGGACGGTGGCGCTTTAAATTTTAAATTTTTTTTTTTTTTTTTTTTTTAGCACTGTTCCTTTTAAAAAAAAAATTCTGATCACTTTTATTGCTATCACAAGGAATGTAAACATCCCTTGTGATAGTAATTTATGGTGGCAGGTACTCTTTATGGAGGGATCAAGGGTCTAAAAGACCCCCCATACCTCCTTTACACTTCACAGTATTCAGATCGCCAAAAACGGCGATTCTGAATACTGTAATTTTTTTTTAAAACCGGTGCCGTTAGCTGCCGAGTAAACCGGAAGTGGCGTTGTGCCGTAGCTTCCGGAATTTGACGAAGGAGACCCGAATGGATCCAGTTCCGGCTTCCTTCAGGTCTCTTCCTAGCTGGCAGATGCGCCGGGTCAGAGCTCCGGTCTCTCGAGGGGACAGGAGGCTGGAGAAGAGCGGCGGGAGGCGGCGTGAGGGGGGGATTCCCCTTCCGCGGCCTGGTATAACGACGAGCGGATCTCGAGCCGGATCGGCCACCATCACCAGATAGCTGACCGCCTGCTCTAAAAAACAGTACCGGGATATAGCCTGTAGCTGCAGACTATACCCCGATACCTCCACTTAAAGCAGCCGGCGTTTATAAACGGCGATTTGCATTAAGTGGTCAAAGTGGGAGTAAGCCCCCATGTATGATGTTTACCTATTGGCAAGCCTATAATAAGGCTTATCTATAAACACTGTAAATATCTACCAAATGTGCGCCGTTTAGGGGATATTTACTTTAGGTGCAGCCAGAGACGTCACCAGTGCATGCGCTCTGATGGAATGGCATACTCGTGGCGTTCTTTCAGAGCCGTGCCGTGAACAGCAACTCCCACGAGCGTGGCGTCATTGGTGGCTCAGCCAGAAGATGGAAGAGCCTTCAGCGATGACAGCGCGCCACTGGAGGGCTTTGTTTTCAAGTATGTCTGCCATAATGTGCTAGTATGCGATTCATACTTACAAATTATGACTTAAACTGCCCGGGGCCCAATATTTTTTTATGTGGTTTACTACCGCTTTAAGTTTCACTTTATGCAGCCAATCACGTGCAAGCTAAAAATCCTTTTTTTATTTATAAAACTGAACGCCGTGCACAAAAACTTTGATGTGAATATATTCCTCAATAGTCACAAAGAATATACATATATCCACATTGTGAGCACCAAATGCTTTTTCAAACCCAATTATAATCTTGTAAAAGGAGCAGAGACAGCATCACTTTGCTATACACAGCCTGTGCAGAGAGCAGAGCTGTAGGAGGGGCCCAGCAAGCTCCACCCACTACAGGCTGCCTGCAGAACACTAGAGGAGGGGGCGGAGACCAGACCAGTCACCCTGCACAAGGAGAGAGAGCAGCAGTGAGCGGTCTTTATTACAGAGGGAAAGTCTCAAACTGGATTACTGTGCAGATCTGGAAGAAATATGCAGAGCACACCAGGTTCAAGAAGGAATACACATGACTATGGTATTTAGAGAATATTTTCTTGTAACTGTGTTCAACTTTAAAATGTTACTAAACCCAGGACCCTGCATTCACTATATCTGGTCTCCCACAGTACACTGAACATGGAAATGTAATTATTTTAGTAAATATAAACTGCTAAATAACTTTTCTCATCAGCAGTTAGAGCAGACCAGCCAAGATACATTCCATGCATGGGCAGGCTGAGTGATCCATCAACTTGGGTACCAGGTTGCAGGATTTTACATGCAATTATTGCTAGCAGCTGTTATAGCCCGCCGGGAGAACACAATAGCTGCATGGGAGAGATTCTCCTATCAACACTATGTTAATGGGAGAATCAAGTGAATTTTGTTCCTGCAATCTGTGGTTCCAGGAAAGAAATTTGCTGCGCCTATGACCGGTTTTAGTGAGTCACTGACCTGCAACAAGCATGAGGCCAGTAAAGTGTGAAAAGTCTGTTGCAAATTGTAGGTGACTGTATATTGAGCTAATGGAAAATGGCAGTTGTTACATTCCACCCAAATTTCTTTTTAAAATGTTACTAAACCCCGGCCCTGCATTCACTATATCTGATCTCCCACAGTACACGGAACATGGAAATGCAATTATTTTAGTAAATATAAACTGCTAAATGCCTTTTCTCATCAGCAGTGTATATAGCAGTCTTGTGACTTATATCAGTGTCTGGTTAAAGCTCCTAGGAGGAGTTTTCATTCTCCCATGATTGCCCTATGAGGATGCAGGACCCCTGACCCTCTGTCTGGACAGTGCTGATTGGCCCTGTGCTGATCACATGCACTCTCGCAAGAAAAAAGAACAATACACACCAAATTGAGCATGTGCAGCTTCTCCCCAATGCTCTATTCCAGGGATATGCAATTAGCGGACCTCCAGATGTTGCAAAACTACAAATCCCATGAGGCATAGCAAGACTCATGACACCAGAGGCAGAGGCATGATGGGACTTGTAGTTTTGCAACAGCTGGAGGTCCGCTAATTGCATATCCCTGCTCTATTCTATCAGGAGATAGATTGGGGACAGTAAAAGAAGTGGAGGATCAGAGAAGACAGGATCACACAGCCTTTTTGCACAATGCAGAAGACCCTTGGTTTCCACAGTGAGTATAACAAGCATGCTTTACTGCAGATACAGACTGATTTTACTGTTGTGGGTTTAGTAACACTTTAAATTGCCCTTGAACGTGACACAAGCAGTGCCCCTCATATTTCCTTGCTTGCTCTAAGAATGACAGGTGTCCTTTAAGCCGTTTTTTTGTAGACAATGCAGCAGCAAAGTTCCCGGCCTATTACAGTAATCGAGGGACAGAAAACATTTCACTGCCGGTGTATTTTAAGGAAAGTCTTAGGAAATGTTATTACTTGGAAGGCTCTGGGACTGCAGCGAGGGAAAGTTGTTTAAACGACTAACAGTTTTCTTGCAAATACAATGAACAGAAAAAAAAAACTTTGTTGATTTCCCATTTGGCTCACACTTGGGTTTTCTAATACATTTCTATATGTATTTCTTTTTTGTCGTGGAATCTAAACAAAAGAGCGTACACATCCCAGGCGAGTCTGCGAGAAAACAGCTCGGTGCGGATCTCTATCTCTGAGATACAAAGAATAAACACGAGATGGCAAACAGAACAGCCAAGTCGCCTTTTTCTAATCACTCAGCTTATTTTCAAGGTTTCCATTAAGTGTACCTGTCATGGGATTAGTGGCAGACACAGTCAACAAAAGGGCTCCAATGCGAGAACATTTTTGATCCTTCCCTTTAGTTTGCGGAAATGTTAGGAGCATCGCCTTCCCTAGAGATGAGCTGTGTCAAGGTCTATGTTGGAGGAGAAAAGGGTCCCAGCACCCACCTGACCCAATTGTTTTGTAAATGGGTTCTCAGAGGGCCCTTGTGCAGTTTCACAGTGCTGGGTCTTCCATGATTCCTGGAACCTCCAGTACACATGAAATCTCTGTCAGGTTTTCTTGGATTCCTAGATCCTCCAGTACTTGCAGGATCCCATTTGGGTCTTCCAGGATTCCTGGGACCTCTAGTACTCACAGGATCTCTAATGGGTCTTCCAGGATTCCTGGGGCCTCCAGTACTCACAGGATTGCTTCAGGGTCTTCCATGATTCCTGAGACCTCCAGTACTCCTGGAACCTCCAGTACACATGAAATCTCTGTCAGGTTTTCTTGGATTCCTAGATCCTCCAGTACTCGCAGGATCCCTTTTGGGTCTTTCAGGATTCCTGGGACCTCTAGTACTCACAGGATCTCTAATGGGTCTTCCAGGATTCCTGGGGCCTCCAGTACTCACAGGATTGCTTCAGGGTCTTCCATTATTCCTGAGACCTCCAGTACTCCTGGAACCTCCAGTACACATGAAATCTCTGTCAGGTTTTCTTGGATTCCTAGATCCTCCAGTACTCGCAGGATCCCTTTTGGGTCTTCCAGGATTCCTGGGACCTCTAGTACTCACAGGATCTCTGATGGGTCTTCCAGGATTCCTGGGGCCTCCTGTACTTCCAGGATTGCTTCAGGGTATTCCATGATTCCTGAGACCTACAGTACTCGCAGGATCCCTTCTAGGTCTTCCAGGATTCCTGGGACCCTATAGTACTGACAGGATCTTTAATGGGTCTTTGGGGATTCCTAAGACCTCCTGTACTCACAAGATCACTGTAGGGTCTTCCATAATTTCTGGGACTTTCAGTACTCACAGGATCCCCGATGGGTCTTCCAGGATTTCCAGGACCCCCAGCATTTGCAGAATCCTTGCCAGGACTTCTAGGATTCCTAGAATATCCTCTACCTCCAGGACTTTTATAGTTCCCTGAAAAAACGCTGGGCATGTCCTCTGGTCAGATGGGCATTTAAGCTCCTTTACATGTGCTTTAATGCTGGGAGTCAGAGTTGCTTCTAGATAACGTGACTCCTGTGGCCATCTCTCACAGCACTCACATGATCAGGAGCCTGTTATTCTTGATCCCAATCAGAAGCTGTGACCATGAGTTGCCAGGAACAATTCAGTCAGAGTGGTGTAAGCATGCAGTGAGCACGTTCTCAGCACACAACCTCAGACCACTTTGGACAGAGATGTGCCATGGCTGGGTATTAAGGCCCTTTTTTCATGCCTCAGCATGTATGCATTATGCTGTCATGTAGACTTCACTCTCCCAATCAACATTCATTATTTTTAATCCTCATGCTGCTAGCATTGGTAAATAGATAGGAAAGTATATTGCATTTACACAACAGGTAAGCCAGATGACAACGTTATATACGGCACCTCATCCCTTTAATTTATTGTAAATAGGTCGCAAATATTGGATGGGATTATAAAGGTGCCAACAAATAATAATGGAACAAGTAATTATATAACACAAGGTTTATCTATACATGGTTAAAATCAGATCAATAAAAAAGTATATAGCTTTATACATCTCCATTTGCTGGTCATGAAAAAGAGAGTTCCATTGGACTGGTGGTCAAGAGATCAAGCATTATCCCAACATGTTTTGCCAACTTTGGCTTCTTCAGGTGCTACATGAATCATTTGCCCTTACTCAAGATGGCCACGGTCAGAAATGCAAGGGGGGGGAGGGGTGGTTTCAAAGTGATTTCTCAACCAAGTAAAGTATGGAGACATGGATGGATGGGGGAGTTTGCTTTGAATATTTAAAATTAATTAAATTGTGTTTTTTGTTTGTGGTGCTCAGATGCAGTGAAGATCCTCTTTAAGCACCAGCCTTTGAAATGGCTGTTGTTTTGCCTTGTTGCCACCTACCCCAAAGCTAAAAAATTATAATACTGTCCGTTTGTTACCATTGCAGTTGACCTGACTGCTCTCACTTGCTGTCTGCTTCAACCCCTCATTTGACCTGACTACTCTCTTGCCTCCCACCTGTTTGGATCCCTGCCTTGACTTCACTTCTCTCTTGCCTACTTCCAGCCTTGACCCTTGCCTGAACCTGACTACTCTCATTCTTGCCACCTGCCTTGACTCTTGCTTGGACCTGATTGCTCCCTCATCTGCCACCCACCAAACCGCTGCCTGACCTGGCCACTCTTTTGTTTGCAGCCCTGTAAACAGCCCCACCATCTTCCTTCTTGGGGTGATCCTGAGGGCCACAGTCAGTTTGCAGCAAAAAAAAAAAAGGGACCACTAGAGTTACATGCCCTTCTCAACCATCTAGAGCTCTTGTGAAGACCAACTGCAACTTGGACTCCATGCCTTATGTGAGCCCATGTCACCTGCCAAAGGTACAATAACATTGCAGCCCTCCCCATTTGGGATCAATATAACAAATTGCTTCCCAGCAGTCTGTGTTCTGATGGAAGGGAACACACCTGGGGCATAACTTTAGAAGGTACAATTGTTTCTGGGACTAAAAAGGAATACATTAATACAATACATTAAAATTGGTAAGCACTGGAGCCCAGTCAATTGGAGATAAGGCACTGTGTAGGGGTGCAAATGTTTTAAGTAGCTATGACATGTCAGGTGGCCTCTGTAGTAGTAGCAGCAGTTTGTCAGCATATCTTTTGTAGACCTCGGATGGAAGACCATCCGCCATTGGTGATTTACCATTATGAGAGTATTTGAGTACTAGGGACACTTCTTCTTCTGTCAAAGGGGCATTCAATAGTTCAGCATCCAAGGCTTTAGGTACACATTTTATCTCTTTGAGAAGTTGTGAATGAGAAGTCCTGGTATAGTGAGAGGAAAAGAGGAAACCGAAGAACTATAAGCTGTACTATATTACACTTTTATACAGCTTTTCTTTTTTTCTAACTGAAATTGAAGTTTCATTTTTTAAAAGCTACCAAGCCTGCCTTTGCATGAGGCTGACGAGAATTCCAAAGCCCCAGCTGTATCCTGTAAATTCTAACCAGTAAACTTCCATTTGTTCAAATCCCAGAGAAGTCAACAAAGATGAACAACAGCTGACTGTATATCAAGATCTTGGCCTCTAGATACAAATAATCTTCCGATGTTTTAAATCAAATTCTGCATGACGTTTATTGGCAAAGAGAGAGAAAACATTTCAAAGCTGCAAAATCCTGCAATGTCTGACATTAGGAGTGCTGAGAATTGTGTGCAAGATATTCCATATTCATCAATCCCCTGAAAGCATCATATTTACCAAAACCACAGCTGGAGATGATTTAGGAGATTTTTAGAAACATTGGAGCTTCAGAGAAGATAGATAGATACAGTATCTCACAAAAGTGAGTACACCCCTCACATTTTTATAAATATTTTATTATAGCTTTTCATGTGACAACACTGAAGAAATTACACTTTGCTACAATGTAAAGTAGTGAGTGTACAGCTTGTATAACAGTGTAAATTTGCTGTCTCCTCAAAATAACTCAACACACAGCCATTAATGCATGGTGGCCAAGACCATACAGCGGTTTAACAGAACAGGTTCCACTCAAAACAGGCCACACCATGGTCAACCAAAGAAGTTGAGTGCACATGCTCAGTGTCATATCCAGAGGTTGTCTTTGGGAAATAGATGTATGAGTGCTGCCAGCATTGCTGCAGAGGTTGAAGATGTGGGGGGCCAGCCTGTCAGTGCTCAGACCATACACCACACACTGCATTAAATTGGTCTGCATGGCTGCTGTCCCAGAAGAAAGCCTCTTCTAAAGATGATGCGCAAAAAAGTCTGCAAACAGTTTACTAAAGACAAACAGACTTTATTACATGGATTACTGGAACCATTTCCTGTGGCCTGATGAGACCAAGATAAACGTATTTAATTCAGATGGTGTCAAGCGTGTGTGGCGGTAACCAAGTGTGTTTTGCCTACAGTTAAGCATGGTGGTGGGAGTGTCATGTTCTGGGGCTGCATGAGTGCTGCCGGCACTGGGGAGCTACAGTTCATTGAGGGAACCATGAATGCCAACATGTACTGTGACATACTGAAGCAGAGCAAGATCCCCTCCCTTTGGAGACTGGGCCACAGGGCAATATTCCAACATTATAATGACCCCAAACACACCTCCAAGATGACCACTGTCTTGCTAAAGAAGCTGAAGGTAAAGGTGATGGACTGCCCAAGCATGTCTCCAGACCTAAACCCTATTGAGTATCGGTGGGGCATCCTCAAATGGAAAGTGGAGGAGCGCAAGGTCTCTAACATCCACCAGCTCTGTGATGTCGTCATAGAGGAATGGAAGAGGACTCCAGTGGCATCCTGTGAAGCTCTGGTGAACTCCATGCCCAAGAGGGTTAAGGCAGTGCTGGAAAATAATGGTGGCCACACAAAATATTGATACTTTGGGCCCAATTTGGACATTAGCACTTAGGGGTGTACTCACTTTTGTTGCCAGCGGTTTAGACATTAATGGCTGTGTGTTGAGTTATTTTGAGGGGATAGCAAATTTACACTGTTATACAAGCTGTACACTCACTACTTTACATTGTAGCAAAGTTTCATTTCTTTAGTGTTATCACATCAATAGATATAATAAAATATTTACAAAAATGTGAGATACTGTAGATAGATACTGTAGATAGATAGATAGATAGATAGATAGATAGATAGATAGATAGATAACGATCATCGCATCCAGGCTGGAGCATTGGAAAAAGATAGGATGGGCCAGTGATTTATGCTGTGTACACCAAATTTCAATCTGTCTATATGCATGGCACTGGTGCGCGGAACATGAAGGGGCCATCCCCAAACTGTTCCCACAAAGTTGGGAGCATGAAATTGTCCAAAATGGCTTGATATGCTGACGCCTTAAGAGTTCCCTTCACTGGAACCAATACTTTTGGCAATATAGTGTGGATGAGTGAGTTTGGGGTGGAGGAACTTGACTGGCCTGCACAGAGTCCTGACCTCAACCTGATAGAACACCTTTGGGATGTATTTTAGTGGAGACTTCGAGCCAGGCCTTCTCATCCACATCAATGCCTGACCTCACAAATGCATTTCTGGAAGAATGGTCAAACACACTCCAAAACCGTGTGGACAGCCTTCCCAGAAGAGTTGAAGCTGTTATAGCTGCAAAGGATGAACCAAAGGAGGCCTTAGCATGTGTGTGTCCCAGTCAAAATGAAAGGCACTAGTGGAAAAATCTAAAACAAATTGACATACTATTGAGTAACATGAATAGGATGTGCTTTATTGAAAACATATAGAAGACAGAGACCAGAGGTTATTCTTTTAATACTTGATCATCTTGCCATGAAACCTCTCCATCTGGCGAAATGAAAAAAGGCGCAAATTGGTTTCGGATGCTCACGACACGTGCGGTTGATCTCAAGTCCATGAGTTGAAGTTGTTGACTCTGGGGTGTGGGATCTACGTTGCTTGTGTCATGGTTACGTAGATAGTTGTGGGGCACACAGCACGCCAGCACAACTTGGATGGCATTTTAGACATCCAGCTGCATGCAGGTCAGCAATACCCCACATTTGAATGTGCAAACTCCAAAGGCACACTCGACAATGTGGTGTGCTCGGCTGAGCCTGTAATTACATTTTTTTTTTCGTGGCTGAGTCCGTAACCACTGTATGGCCTCATTAAGTTTTCCACCAGTCCAAATGCCTCATCAGCGACCATGACCAGTGGCAAGTTGGGCTCCTCGGTGCAGGGTAGAGGTCTGCTAGGCGGTATATTCAGTCGTCCCTGATGCAGCCTGTGTCCAAAAGCCGACTCCCAGATAATTCTAGCATCGCCTTGGCTGCCATAAGCTCCAACATCCACCTCCACAAATGTTAAATTTGCATCAGCCAATGCTAGTAGGACCACCGAAAAGTATTTTTTATAGTTAAAATACAGGATCCGGAGTGGGGAGGTTTCTTCACCCTGATGTGCTTACCATCAAGGACCCCTATACAATTTGGGAACTGTGTTTTTTCCCAAAATCCATCCACGACCGATTCCCAAATATCTTCGGTGGGCTCCGGCATTACTACCCCATGTAGCTCCTCCCATATAGCCACACATGTCTCCCTGGTGATTTGGGACACTGTTGCCACACCGATAGGGTTGCCACATCATCCCTTTAATCCAGGGCACATATGAATTACACAGGTTGTTCTGAGGCTAATTTAATACAGATAAGACACCAAGTGAGCTTAATTACCACCTTAACCAGCCACAGAACTTGTTTAATTAATATGTGTCCTGGATTAAAGAGATGATGTGGCAACCCTACACACTGAGTAGAAAATAGTGGTGCAAAGTAATAAAACTTTGATCTGTGGCCAAAAACCTAAAGAAAATTAAAAAAAAAATTACAATTATTTTCATGCACGAAGCCTATACCATCCATTCATTTTACCTATCCCCTACCAACCCCTATTAGGATCCCTAACCTTAAATTATCCCCTAACCCCTATCCCATAACCCTATCCCTCACCATAAACCCCTGACTATACCCTATATGCTAACCACTACCCCTAATGTGTACTTAGTTATAAAATTAAACTTACCGGAGTGTCACCAGCAGACGTTCCTCAGGTGGCACAGAGCACCACATCACAGTGTCCGTCCTCACTAGCTTGGTCCAGATCTTCTCCAGTAGCTCATCAAACACTGCCACGGACATGCACGTAAAATTGACGAACTTTTCTGGGTGCACACGCAGTTATGCATAGATACTGGTGTAGTACCCCAACAACTGGCACTGGGACACCATGCGGTGTATCCAGTACCGTTATCTTCTGCTGCTTCTCTCCTCCTCCAACTCTCTCCTTCTCCGCATCCTCCGCAAAATAATCAGCAGAATTGCCTGGTCGACTTTTTGCATGACGGGATCCATGACAAAAAATCTAAAAAAATACAGCAAAAAAACACCAAATAATCCGACAGGAAACTCCAACAAAATCACAAATGCTCTCTCCTCTCTCTCTCCAACCAAAATGGCATTGTCACATGGTCTCCAACATTTTTTATTACTTTTCCTTGGCATTGTGGGTAATTTGGGAGTGAAGAATTGTTGTGGGGTGTCTTTTTAAGAAAAAAACGCTTGTTAGAGCTGACACGCAAAAATGCGTCAAAATGCGCATTCACGTCAATGAGAGACATTAAAAAACACCAACGCTTTTTCACAGACGTCACCTGGTGTCTCTACTAGCAAAAAAAGACAAAATATAGAAACGTCCGTGTGTATGGGGTCTAAATCACCAATCCGGTGAGACCTGCACTCCTTCCACACTAAACTCACATTTTTTTTTTTTTTAGAACTGTCTTTTTTTTTTTTTATATGCGATTTTTCAAAACTGAGAAGGAGAAGTTCACAGTAAATATCAAGTGGAAAAAATTGCAGTCAAACAATATATCTTAAAAAGAAGCAGTGCAAGTTCCGAAGTACATTTCAGAAAATTGACTGGAGAACCAGTACACAGTTAGTGTGTAGTCAAGCAATATCAAGTAATAACATATCGTGACTCACAAAAAAGTATACTTTCAGATATAAGTGACTCAACGGGAAATAGCTTACTGTGACAACCAACGCAACGTTAACCCCTTCCTTACCGGGCACTTAAACCCCCCTCATGCCCAGACCAATTTTTGGCTTTCAGCGCTGTCGCATTTTGAATGACAATTGCGCGGTCGTGCGACGTTGTACCCAAATAAAATTTGCGTCCTTTTTTTCCCACAAATAGAGCTTTCTTTTGGTGGTATTTGATCCCCTCTGCGTCATTTCTGATCGCCGCTATAAACAAAAAATGAGCGACAATTTTGCAAAAAAGAACAATATTTTTTACTTTTTGCTAAAGTACAAATCCATTAAAAAAAATATTCATCAGTTTTGGCCGATATATATTCTTCTACATATTTTTGGTAAAAAAAAAATCGCAATCGGGTATATTGATTGGTTTGCGCAAAAGTTATCGCGTCTACAAACTGGTAATTGATTTATGGCGTTTTTATTATTTTTTTTTTTTTTACTAGTAATGGCGGCGATCTGCGATTTTTATCGGGACTGTGATATTGGGGCGGACATGTCGGACATTTTTTACACATTTTTGGGACCAATGACATTTATTCAGCGATCAGAAATTTAAATGTCCACTGATTACTGTATAAATGTCATTGGCAGTGAAGGGGTTAACCAGCAGGGGGCAGTGAAGGGGTTAACAAATGTTCCCTGGGTGTGGGGGGGCAGGGCTGGCCGGGACATAACAGATCTAACTGATCCCAGTGACAGGGATCAGTAGATCTGTTATGTCCCCTGTCACAGAACGGGCAACCGGCGTGTTTACAAGGGCGGTTCCCCTTTCTGAGGCTCCTAAAGGAGATCGGCGGGTCTCGGACGGACATCGATTCCGCCCGACCCACGGGCAAGCTCGCGCAGCCAGGGGGCGCGCCTGGAGCGTGCGCAGTGGAGGACGTCCATGGACGTCCTCCCGGCATTTCAGATCCACGCTGGAGCCGTACTATGGCAATAGCGCAGATCTGAAGTGGTTAAAGATGTATTCAGTATGCTTTGCTACCGTAGTGAGTGGCAAACTGTTTAGCAATAGAAACCGCATTGGATGGCGGAAAAGTAGTAGATTAGGCATCATTTAGATATTGCCTTGTGGAAACGAGCTTCCCTACTTGTGATTTGCACACATTTCAGCGAGTCACGTATAGGGCAGTCCTTTCACTTCAATGGGCCGCCCTATGCAGCCATTTTGCCCGTGTTTCCAAATTGCCTAAACAGGGCCTTAGAGGAGAGAAGAAGAGGAGAGGAATGGAATGCCCAATGCCCCCTAACCACCAACTACATTTGGTCCACCCAATCCCAGAAAGATATACCTGTGGTATTTTCTAAGAATAGTCTGGGAGATCATTCCATAATATGCCACAACTCACAAACCTTATTGTGCTTGTGGACTGAGTTTTTTTAAGACATAGAACAGAAAAAGAGCAGCGCCAATCTAAGTGCAGCAGTATAAAAGCATCTTTATTAAAAAGATAAATGGCAACTCACAAGATAAAAGCGTTGTCAGCGCATGTGTGGCAATAGGCCTTATGTAGAGGTTCATCCACTCCTTTCAGAAGGACGGGCTGCAGGCGGGGAACACTGGTGGCCACTGGTATTGGCTGAGCTGGTGGCTTCCAGCACTTCCAGAGACTCAGATGGGGCTCAGGAACCGCCGCTGACGTCACTACTGGATGCAGGGTGGAGTGGGAGGTAGGGTTGCCACATCATCCCTTTAATCCAGGACACACATTAATTACCCAGGTTATGTGGCTAATTAACCACTTCAATACTGGGCACTTAAACCCCCTTCCTTTCCGAACCAATTTTCAGCTTTCAGCGCTGTTGCAGTTTGAATGACAATTGCGCGGTCATGCGACACTGTACCCATATGAAATTTTTATCATTTTTTTTCACACAAATAGAGCTTTCTTTTGGTGGTATTTAATCACCTCTGGGCTTTTTATTTTTTGCGCTATAAATTAAAAAAAGACAGAAAATTTTCAAAAACAATGCATTTTTCTTCGTTTCTGTTATAAAATGTTGCAAATAAGTAATTTCTCTTCATAAATTTTGACCAAAAATGATACTGCTACATTTCTTTGGTAAAAATAACCCAAATCGGGGTTTATTTGGTGTTGGCGGACAGACAGATGTGACGGGGACTGAGACAGATGTGACGGGGGCAGACAGATGTTTGGGGACTGTGACAGATGTTTTGTGTATGGTGACAGATGTGACGGGGACAGACAGATGTTTGGGGACTGTGACAGATGTTTTGTGTATGGTGACAGATGTGACAGACAGGGGCAGTGTAGACAGTGGTATGTGTTTTGTAGACAGTGTCAGGGGTTTGTAGACAGACGGGGGCAGTGTAGACAGAGTCAGGGGCAGTGTAGACAGACAGGCGGTTGTGGTTTATTTGGGGCTAAACCCAATAAAAATGGTTTCTTTAC
>BLSH010403222.1:36582-48623 GCA_018402905.1 Glandirana rugosa | reverse complement strand
TTGGCGGACAGACAGATGTGACGGGGACAGACAGATGTTTTGTGTATGCAATACAAAGGAGGATAACACCGCGCTAGACTATGTAAAAGCACTAAGCAACCACAGCTGCAACCAAACAGTACTAACCATGTACTACAAACACACTATTTTATAAACAACAGGTTGCGCTAAAATGACGGTAGGTAGATACATATAGCATGCATCCCATAAATACATGTAAATCATACAGTCCACATAAACATAAATGGTGTAGATGAAAGTAGAGATGTAGATGTATCTTCACAGATATAGACCACCGTGTGATAGTTCAAATTCAGTAGTGATACCTCCACCTCACATCTAATAACTGCTTACCAGAGGTAAGCGCATAAGCGCTTTGGCTGTACCCCAGCCCGGGTCCCCCCTGGGGATAAATACGACAATCTTGGGGTCCTGATGTAGCAGAGTTGGCTTGGGTGAACCACAGAGGTAGTGGAAAGGGCTAACCGGATCCGCCTCCCGGCGTTGGTAGGATAGCAGTCCAATAAGGTTCTTTACATCCCCAGGTAAACTCACCACGGCACCCAAAGAAAGAGAAGGTACTGATAGTGTGATACCGTTTCAGTGGATTTAATAAAATAAAAGTATTGCACTTACATCAGATATAAACAACAAGGGCGTCCAAGAACATTAAGCCGGCCGGCTGTAGACTTCAAACACTCAATGGCAGTGACGTCAGATGTTTTGTGTATGGTGACAGATGTGATGGGGGACATACAGATGTTTTGGGGACTGTTTTATGGGGACACTGATGTGTATGGGGACAGGGGTATCAGTGTGCTTGGTGCACTGTGTGGGGGGCGATCTGTGAGAGCTCTCTGTATGAAATCCTCATCATACAGAGAGCTGTCACATAGCTGCCCCCCCCCCCCACTGAGCTCTCACTGAGCTCGGCGGGGGGAGAACTGTCACAGAGATGTCCGTCTCTGTTTACAATGTGATGGCTGTGATTGGACACAGCCGTCACATGATCGGGAGGGCCAGTCAATGCGCCCGTATCCCGATCTCTGCTCAGCTGGATCCTGTGATCATAATGATCACAGGATCCAGCAGCAGCGCGCCGTGTGGCCGCGCTGCGAGCTCCCGTTCTGCAGGACGGCCGTATATGTGCAGTGGCCGGGTGGGAGGTGGTTAAAGTGGTAATTGAACTCACTTGGTACCTTATCTGCATTAAATTGGCCTCAAAACCTGTGTAATTCATATGTGTCCTGGATTAAAGGGATGATGTGGCAACCCTAGTGGGAGGTGCTCGCGTTCGGAGCATTCGTGCTCCTTCCTCAGGCAATAGGGGGGTGGCCATGTTTGTGGTGACTTTTTATCTGTTAGGGGAGGGTGGGTCAGGGCGGTGCTAAAGACTCCACCCACCCTGGTGTCATGTTCCCAGGATATGTGGTGATGTTTGGAAAGGGGCTGAGTTCTTCAAGTTGAGTATGAGCGGCATAGTGGTTAACACTTTTGCCTAGGGTCAGTTTTCACAGGACAGAAGCAGGTAACAGAAAAAAATTGCACCGCACATAATTGCCAATTATTTTGGTATTTTTTCTTCAACATGAGAAGCTTTTCATTTAGAAGACGCTTTTACAATATATGTGAGTGTTTTGGGTTTTTTTTTTTTTAGTTGCCAGCCTAACCTTTCTCCGATATAAACAGCCCAGAGAGAATACGCCAGCACAAAATCAAACCTTCATGAAATCCATTAATATAATGGGAGAAAAACGAAGTAAATTGGATTTGTAAGTATGTGGCCGGGCATCAGCTGAGATGGGAGAGCATCAAGTGGATTACAATTGTTCCTGCGCATTGTGCTTGTGCAGTACACGCGCATTAAGCTAATTACAAAGGCAGTGCGGCTTTTTGCACAACCCCAGTGGCCTGGATCTCCTTGTATCTGCAGTCTTCCAAGGAGTACAAAGAAAGCAAGGTTATTTTTATGTCAGCAAACAACTGATGGGGACAAGAGAATGAAGCAGGGAGAGGCCGTGTAGTAGTACGAGGTGCAAGAAGTGGTGGTCTAGGTACAGAAGAGGACAGTCCTGGCCAATTACATACATTGCAAGAGCGTTATCATAGAGTGTAAAGCAGTATCAGCCCTCGTTCACATTCAATGCTGCTTTGAAATTGTGCGACTTCATCTGAAATCGCACAATTTCAAAGCCGCATGTCAGTGCGACTTCAAACTTTAACCACTTAAGAACCGGAAGGATTAACCCCTTAGGCTCCTTTCACACTGCGGTGCTTTACAGGCGCTATTTAGCGTCTACCTTGCAGGGTTTTACCGCGGCTACCGCTGCAATGTGAAAGTAGCCTTAATAACCAGGCCCTTTTTTGCGATACGAAACTGCGTTGTGTGTAACTGACAATTGCGTGGTCGTGCGACGTTGTACATAAATAAAATGAATGTCCTTTTTAACCCACAAATAGAGCTTTCTTTTGGTGGTATTTGATCCCCTCTTTTTTATTTTTTGAGCTCTAAACAAACAAACACGCCACAATTTAAAAAAAAAAAAAAAACAACATTTTTCACTTTCTGCTATAAAACAGTTCAAAAAAAAAAGTGTAACCACTTGCTGCCCGCACGCCGTGGCTTGACGGCGGCAACGTGGTTCGTTAGCGCAAACCGCCGTCAGTATTACGGCACGCACTCACTGTGTTCCGGGGGGGCCAGGGAGCGAGTAGGGCGAACTCGATCACTGCCGGCTACCCACGATGCCTACCCCGCAATGAGAGAGCGGAGGTCCGTGAATCTCCGTTCTCATAGAGGGGAAAGGGCTGTGATCACAGGCTTCCTGTATATGGAAGCTGTGATCACTCCCCTCTCCCTGCCAGCCCAGCCCCCATACAGTTAGGGAACACAGTTAATCCTTAGAGCACCCCCTCCAGGTTAACCCCTTCACTGCCAATGGCATTTACACAGTAATCCGTGCATTTTCATAGCACTGATCGCTGTATAAATGCCAATGGTCCCAAAAAAGTATCAAAATGATCCGACATGTCCGCTGCAATATCGCAGTACTGCTAAAAATCACAGATCGCCGCCATTACTAGTAAAATATAAAACAAATAAATTAATTAATTTTCATCATTCGTAAACACGGCAACTTTTGTGCAAACCAATCAATAAACGACTATTGTGATTTTTTTAACCAAAAGTATGGGGAAGAATATAAATCGGCCAAAACCGATGAAAAAAAAAATTTTTTATATTTTTTTTTGGATTTGTATTAAAGCAAAAAGTAAGAAATATTGATATTTTTTTTTTTTGCAAAATTGTTGCTCTTTTTTTGTTTATAGCAGTGATCAGAAATGATGCAGAGGGGATCAAATACCCCCAAAAGAAAGCTCTATTTGTGGAAAAAAAGGATGCAAATTTTGTTTGGGCAAAACGTTGCAAGACCACGCAATTATTTAAACTGACGCAGTGCCAAATCGCAAAAAGTGCTTTGGTCCTAAACTGGGAAATCCTTCCGGGGCTGAATTGGTTAAAAAAATGAATTTATTCATCAGTTTAGGCCACTATATATTCTGCTATATATATTTGGTAAAAAAAATCGCAATAAGTGTATATTGATTGGTTTGCGCAAAAGTTATCGCATCTAAAAAATGGGTAATAGATTTATGGCATTTTTATTTTTTACTAGCAATGGCGGCGATCAGTGGTTTTTAGCGGGACTGCGACATTGCAGCGGACGGATCGGACACCTAAATTACATTTTTGACACTTTTTTGGGAATCACTGACATTATTACAGTGATCAGTGCTAAAAACATGCACTGTTATTGTACTACTGACACTGGCAGAGAAGGGGTTAACATCAGGGGTGATCAAAGGGTTAACTGTATTCCCTGGGAGGTGTTTTCTAACTGTATGGGGGGACCGGCTGCCTGGGGAAACACACAGATCTGTCTTCCTGCATAAGAGATAGACAGGATCTGAGTGATCTCCCTGTCAGAACGGAGATCTTCCTTGTTTACACAGATCCCCGTTCTGTTACTGCAGGGAACGATTGCGGGTGGCTGGCGGACATCGAGTCCACCCCACCCACTGATTGGCACCCCCGCTGGCCAGTGGGCCCACAAATGCGAATCCCCGAGCCGATGTACAGCTATGGCGATTCGTGGGATCAAGCCACATTGGCGCAGTATAACTGCGGCGGCTGGTTCTTAAGTGGTTAAAGACATCTGTGCAGCTTCATGTACAGATGTCTATGCAAATTGCACCTGAAATCACCAAAAGCAGTGCAGGAGCTCTTTTTTCAAATGGATGTGGCACCGCAAAGTTGGTGTTGCACCAATTTGAACAGTGCCATTGCTGACAATAGGGTGTAACTTGCCATGCGATTTGACAGAGTCGCTCCAATGTGAACAAGGGCTTAACCCCTTCACTGCCAGGTCCATGCGCTGCCGCCCGATTGCTCACACACACCCCTGTTAAAGCGGTAGTAAACCGCAGAAAGAAAAAAAAAACCTGCAAGACAATAGCATAATGTGCTAGTATGCATCGCATACTAGCACATTATGAAATACTTATCTTAGAACGAAGCTACAGTAATGGGCCCGGTCACCGCTGAGGGAGATGAAATATTCCCTCTGCTTTTCTTCTGGGTTCGCTGGCTTCGGCGCTGCGAGTGGCCGGAGCCGTGATGACATCATGCGCGCTGGAGTCCTCTGTTCCGGCACAGTCCGCCGGACCTGCAGAGCGCATGCGCCCCTGACGTCAGCGGCTGCATGCAGGGGGGGAAATTTCCTAAACCATGCACGTTTAGGAGATATTCATTTTACCTACAGGTAAGCCTTATTATTGGCTTACCTGTAGGTTAAAATCACCAAGCAGGGTATACAACCGCTTTATGTAAAAAAAAATATGTATTTTTCATTTGCAAAGAAATTAAGTTACACACACAAGCACATAAAACCCCCCGCAAAAAAAAATTTGAGGGCCCCCACCTCCACATATATACAGATACCAACATAAGCGCATGCATCGGGGGCGCCTACGTATGGAAACGTCAATTGCTATACACATACACAATATCACCAGCCGCGCACACCGGAGTGAGAGCAATAATTCTAGCAGAAGACCTCCTCCTAGACGGATACTTATAGGGGGCTTTTGAAGCATCGCCTATAGAAAATATAGGTTACTGAAGTCTGTCGCCATTTCACGGGGCGCACAGAAATTTAAGTTGGGTATCTATTTACTCGGTGCAACCTCGTCTTTTATATTTTACCAAAAATGTGGGTAATTTATTGCGTTTGTTTGCCCTAAAATTCGCTTCAGTGTGTTTTTTACTGAAATTTTGCATTTCCTAGACCTTTGCGGTAATATCATGTGACATAAAAAAGTGAACTATCAATATTTTATTCTCCAGGGTGTCTGCTTTCAGAAAATACATCATGTTTGGGGGTTTTGCATCATCTTCAGGGTTTAAATGATTTTTTTTATACACGTGTGAAAAAAAGAAAAAGCAAGAACGGCTCCGGCAGCGAAAAGGTTAAACCCAAAACCAAAACTGGAATATATTGCAGCTTTAGATGTGGTGGCTGCATTAGTTTTCATTTTTTAGACTGTTTTTCCCTGGGTTTTCACCTGGTGATCCGGCCAGTAACACACCTCCTGTATTAGAGTACCTCCGCTAAGAAGGAGCAACAGGGACACCTTTGGACAGCACCATTGTCAGTCTGGGGGGAGGGGAGTGTTAGATGTACTAGCAGATTTAGATACACTAATGGAAGCCAAACTCCAGCTCACACTTTATAATCAGTTATAATGACAGTTTTATCTATACAAAGTAGCACACTAGGCAGACAGAATGTCTGCTAATTAACCACTGATCCGGCGCTTAGAAGGAGAGGTGTTTTGAGTTTAACCTCTTCAAATATTCCGATGAAAAGCAGCTACTCTAAAATGATAAAATATTCATAAAAGGTCACCACAAAAAAACATAGTCAATTTGAGATTGTGCCGGCTAATCAAGGTTAATGTATAACATATAACATAAGTCCTATGAATGTGATTATCTCAAAAAGTCTATAGGCACTTATATATCGGTATGTGTCCTTTTGGCAATATTCCTTCCACCAAAAGTTGCGTAGTGTATGTGTATAGAACCACCACCGCGATATGTAAACCGGCTTCATAGAGAGCCGGTCAAAATCTCCTCCTATTGCAGGTAGATGGTGGCTGGTGGGAAAAGACAGTAGGGTGCTGTAAGTAGCCTCCTCACCACAGCACCCTGCCTTTGTACTCTTTTCAAGAGCCCTGAGCTCCGATGCAAGTGTAGAGGTACCCCCGTCGGGGCTGCTAAAAGTTGTGGTCCACCTGTCACCTCTGCCCAGCCCGTCATTCACTCCTCAAGCAACATTGAGACAATGAACAGTCCTGTGCTTTGTTTTTGTTGTTTTATTGAGGCGATTTGAACCTGGATGGGTAAGGGGCTTATGGCATGCCCACAGATCAATAGTAGGATCAATAGGAACTTCTATATACACTGTACAATTCCAGTCTCCTCCAGCACATCATTTGCTTGCAGACTATTACTCTCTCTCTCCTGCACTTCACTGCTACTCAGGCGCAGCTAGCACATGGTTAGGCTGTCCTTGGTGGAAAACTGGTCCCAGTCAGTCCTCTTCAGGCCCTGCCAGTCCCCCTGGCTGAAGCTGCCCATCTCCACTGCCCATAACATCACAGTCCTCACCGGCTCTACACCCATTCCAGATTGCATCCTCCCAATCCGCTCTGGCATGCATCCCCAGAAATCCTGGCTGTGCATGTACCACACCAACGACCTTTGGAT
The DNA here is from genome assembly GCA_018402905.1 of Glandirana rugosa. Classification (NCBI taxonomy): domain Eukaryota; kingdom Metazoa; phylum Chordata; class Amphibia; order Anura; family Ranidae; genus Glandirana; species Glandirana rugosa. The sequence goes on along the minus strand of BLSH010403222.1, from coordinate 41,791 downwards.
CCCTCCTGGAGACTTGCCCGCCAGGACTCTTCACTGTGTTCTCCTGCTCCTGAACAGGACACCCCTGTGATTTGTACGAGGGTCCCGTCCACTCCAGGGCTCCAGGCCCAAGGTCACCCCCCCCTCAGATGGGGGGGCTCCCTCAAAAGCCCAGACAGCCTAGCACTCCATCTCCCAGTTCTTCCACCCAAACTCTCCTCCCCAGCTGAGCTGACCCTGGGTATTTCAAGGAGGCCTGCCTCCTGCCAATCCTAGTTGGGAATTGGTCAGGGCTCTCTGAGACAACCCAGACAGCTCCACCTCTCATCCCCTCCTCCTCTTCTAGAATCCTCTAGAAGAAAGAGGGAGGTGACAGAGAAGTGATGCTATCTGTGAGTCACCAGCTGCTACTCTAGGTCACTCCCAGCCCACACAGATCAAAACAAACAGGCCTAGCTTCCAGCTAGGCCTGCCTAAATTTACCTGCACTCACAAAACCCACTTCTAGCACCTACCTAGGTAGAGGGTGCTACACAAGCATTGGGCCGACTCTTGGAAGGCGTTATGCAAATATAAAAAAGCCTTGGTGGTAGGGTTGCCACATCATCCCTTTAATCCAGGACACATATGAATTACACAGGTTCTGAGGCTAATTTAATGCAGATAAAGGTGCCAAGTGAGTTTAATTACCACCTTAATCAGCCACAGAACCTGTGTAATTAGTATGTGTCCTGGATTAAAGGGATGATGTGGCAACCCTACTTGGCGGGTGTCCATCTGGAGGGAACGTTTCTAGGCAGGCTGTATTTGCATGCAGTCCAATCTAGGTGATGCTGACATGTGATGCTAAGTCTTCATAACTGAAAGAGCTGAAAACCAATGAATGAAAACCATGGGACAGGGATAGTCAGGCTGGGGATGAAGCTGGCCATTGTCCAGCCAGAAAATGAGGCGGGCTCTATCTGGCTCACTGCAGCTTCTAATGCACACCTTGAGAAGCACACAGTGTGCAGTGAAATCGGAGTAAGCAATATCAGTAGAGGGAGACCTGTACAACTGTGCAAGACTGATAGGAGGCGATGTGATGTCATCTGTCAATAGTGACAACAGAGCCGTTTTATCTCTTCTGTCAATCCTACCAGTAGCTTCAGTATTTTCCACTTCCTGTATGAAGCCAAGCTGTCCAGCAAAAGTTTCAGTTATAGGATCTGGGAGAAATCATATTAGACTGATAAGAGTGCTTACAATAGTTGTTTTTTATTAATATAGCTAAAGGATCCTATGGATCACAGAAGCGCAATTCGTTCTGCACTCCTCTGACCTGTTTTCAGCAGACAGCGGGCTGAAGCTCGCTGTCGGCTGATGTCACAGAGCTGGTCCAAGCGCGGGCAACATTGCAACTACATGCCTGGAACGGCACCCAACTCAGCCTCTCAGCAGCCTGACCCGGCCGCTTCCACCCCCTCCGCAGCCTAGTGCTACAGTGAGGGGGGGGGGGGGGCAGAGCAGAGAGTCGTGACTTACAGTCACCAGCTTTCTACTCGCGGAGCTCTGAGAACTGAGTGATTGGTGGTATTTGATCGCTTGGTTCTCAGTGTCCAGCTAGGTAAGTATGATTAAAAAAAAAATACATATGTAAAAAAAATTTTCATACTTCTATAATAAGTCATTCTTCCAAAAGTCACAGTAACTACTGACACCTCTTGCCGCTCACATAAGGCATATGCGCAGCAGCAAAGGGTGAGCTTTAACGCCTACACACAGCGCATATGTGTCCATGGGCAGCTGAGGTTTCTCTGCTGAGAGCACGCTCACTGTGAACTCCAAGCACAGTGACCAAGCCATCATAGACCGCTCCGGGTCTCTAGTAATAATCAAGAGCCAGCAGAACTGTAAAGACCCTGTTAAAGGGACACATGGGCTGGGTGGGAAGGGGTTAAGAGTGTCAGCTGGAGTTGGGCTGCAATTTGTTTGTCTTTTCCTAAAAGTCCATCTAAAAACTACAACTCTGTCTAAGACTACCTTGTCCATAGGGTGACAATGCTGCTCTGAGATTTCACTGCAGAAAAAAGGGTGTTATCACCCTATAACAGGAAGATCTACTGCCCAAATCAACATGTAATAAAACTATGCTACAACGGAGACAATTTAAACAAATTTGCCATGCCCAGTTTTTGCTGCAGCAAAATGCCACTGCCTGATCGCCTTATAAACTGTTTTCTAGGGATGAGCTGAGTTCAGTTTGAACCCAGTTTAGCAAAGCCCATGGAAAGCTGTCACATGATCGTATCTCTTTCCAGGCCAATTGGCCACAGCCAGGGCATTCCTTGCCCTGCAGCTGCATGTAAACAAAGGGGTGGGAATGTTTATGACATAATCTACCTTATATGGCCTCATGGCCATGATTGGTCAATGTCTTTGACCTAATTGACCATGCAGCCATATAAAGTCAATGATGCAATGAGTATCCCAACCCCAACAAAAGTTGTTACATATTTTACTTAATATGACCATGTGGCTAATTAGGTCAATGACATTGGCCAATTTGTCAATTTTAGGCCAAGGTAATTGACTTAATTGGCCATGTTAGGTCAAGATCATTGATCTAAATGGCGATGTAACCATGTTAGGTCAAAGTAGTTGACCTAATTGGCCATGCTAGGTCAATGTCATTGACCTAATTGGCCATGTGGTCATGCAGCTATATTGGGTCAATGTGTTTGACCTAATTGGCCATGTTAGGTCAAGATCATTGACCTAATTGGCCATGTGGCCATGTTACGTCAAAATAATTGACCTAATTGGCCAAGTGGCCATGTTACGTCAAAGTAATTAACCTGATTGGCCATGTGACCATGTTACGTCAAGGTCTTTGACCTAATTGGCTATGTGGCCATGTTAGGCCAAGGTCTTTGACCTAATTAGTAATGTGACCATTTTAGGTCAATGTCAGTGACCTAATTGGTCATATAGCTATATTGGGTCAATGTCTTTGACCTAAATAGCCATGTGACCATGTTAGGTCAATCTCTTCAACTTAGTTGACCATGTGGCCATGTTAGGGCAATGTCATTGACCTAATTTGGGTTGCGGCCATATTAGGCCAATGTCATTGACCTAATTGGCCATGCAGCCATATTAGGTCAATAATGCCATGAGCATCCCAACTCTCAACTAAAGGGCATGGATGCTTGAACATAATTTATCTAATAGAGCTACATGTTCAATTTTGTTAATGACTTTGGTCAATATGGTCATTTAGCCATCTTAGGTCAAGGTCATTAACCTAATTGGCCATGTGGCCTTATTAGGTCAATATCATTGACCTAATTGGTCATGCAGCCATATTAAGTCAATGTTGTGGATATCTTACGGCAATATTAGGTCAGTGCCATTGAACTAATTGTTCATTTGGCCATATTAGGTCATTGAGGCCCCTCTGTACATGTGAAGCCCTGGGGTGGGGATTACTCCATCTCCAGCTGGGCCTGTCGGGATGTGACCATGTGACAGCGTAGGTCAGACCAAACCCAGCTCCCCCCTGCTGTTCTCCCAGGTTGACATCTCTTCTTTCTCATTATCTACAGAACAGAAGCAGATACGAACCTTCACAAAAGTTTGTTAAAATTCCTTATAAGTGACCTAGAGAGAATTTTTTTGTTTTTGAATGTGGGCCAATTATCCCAGCTTTGTGCATGCATGAGAGATAAGGTTTTTATGCTTCAAGCCAAACAACAAGGTAAACCTTCCAGCATATGACTGGAAATTTCATATTAACCCTCATATCCAACTCCATGTTAACCAGAGCCCTGCAGAGCCTGCAAGCGCATACCGGCCCGATAATTGGGCTCTCAGCTCACTGTCAGCCATTAGTGAAATAAGCTGCATTGAAAGCTACGACTTGCTGTTTGATGAACTGTGTGATAAATCAAAGAGCAGCAAGAGAAAAAAACAGCTGAAATGAACAATTTCCAAAATATTAATGATGCATTGAAAATAAACTCATTTTCGTTAATTTAGCAATCTCGTTTTTTAGAAATCTAAACATACTCTCCCAGCATGTAAAAGCAATGCATTAATAACACATTGATCTACACCAAGCAAAATTAATCCTTCGGGAATCAGACATACCGTATTTCCACCTCGGCCGTAAGTCAGCGCCGCATGGCGCTCTTACAAAGTGAAATGAACGTTCGACTTTTGCCAGGCAGCCTTGGGGTTTGGCGGAAACAAATTAACTTGATTGTTTGTTGTCAGACTAGGCCAAAAACGGTATAATATTTACTCTGAAAATTAATTTTTCAGCTCCCGGGTGAGGATTTTTTTTTCTCAGTATTTCCCTTTGAAGTCTTAGAGGACAATTACAGGAGAGCTTATAAATTCATCAATTGGTGGAAATCCAAAGTGTAAAGATAAATAAAGTGCATAATCCAGCAGTTCATTGTCAAATTAAAGGCCCCAAAGGGAGATTCACAGTGATGATTTCACAAGGTTTTAGAGAAATTAGAAATGTATTAATGTAATTGATTTCAGGGGGATATTATTAGCAAATACCGTACTTGTTTCTTGTATTGATCACAGGAAAGCCTGCACAGATACCACTTATTTATTCATTATATATAAGTATATACAGTGGGTAAAATAAGTATTGAACATGTCACCATATTTCTAGGTAACTACAGTCGTGGCCAAAAGTTTTGAGAATGACACAAATATTAATTTTCACAAAGTCTGCTGCTTCAGTGTTTTTAGATCTTTTTGTCGGATGTTACTACGGTATACTGAAGTACAGTCCTGCTCACCATTATTGGCACCCCTTCATGTTTTGCATAACTGAGTGAATGTCTTCAGAAATAAATGGAAATGTACCAAATTTATATCAGCAGGATCTTCAGTAGTGACGGTTTCCCACACGTTGGTTTATAATTCCTCCCCACGGTTATAATCACGTGTACGACCAAAAGACAAAAAAGAAATATTAATGTTATAGATACAACTTTATTGTTAACAGAAACAATTTAATGAAACCTGGAGGTTAATTTTCTAGGACGACTATATTTAAACCATGTAAAGGTAAATAAAGACTTCTGTAAGTGAGTCAATACGTTTTGTACTTCCCCACGGTTATTACCACTCGTCCTGACATGAAGTCATATGGCATCATTGTAGGCTGTTTTTCTAGATTTTTGTGACTTCGTCGTCTGAAACACTTTTAATTATAAACACAGTA
>BLSH010403222.1:23697-36235 GCA_018402905.1 Glandirana rugosa | reverse complement strand
TTTGGAGGTCTTGTGCTTGCAAATAATAGCATTTCTGGTGTCGTCAGACAGCTCCTTTGTCTTTACCATTGTCACACATGAAGAGGGAATAACAGGTGGCTTTTTATAAAACCAAAATGTTCATTTATTGGCTAATTTGGGTCACATGGGTGGAGGCAATTCATCACAGGTGATCCTCATTTGAGATCTGCAACAGGTGAGCCAAATTGGGTTTCCATACTGATTTGCAGCAAAGGGTGCCAATACCACTGACAAGGCAAGCATTATGGTTTTCTCTGTTTTCCTCATAATGTTTATCTTTTTAAATGTTATTTATCATTTACAGTTTTTTGTCAAACACAAGCTATCTGTAGTAATATGTTGGTTAATTTGATACATTTCCTTCAGTAGATATTCCACAATATGTACATAAACTTCATGGGTGCCAATAATGGTGAGCAGGACTGTATAATTACAAGCATTTCATAAATGTCAAAGGCTTTTTATTGACAATTATATTAAGTGTATGCAGAGAGTCAATATTTGCAGCATTGACCCTTCTTTTTCAAGATCTTTGCAATTTGCCCTGGCATGCTGTCAATCAATTTCTGGGCCTCATCCTAAATGATGGTAACCCATTCTTGCATAATCAACGCTTGGAGTACTGCAAGCTGGAGAAACAGATTAGTACTGCAGATGAAATGCTTATAGGACTCAGGAGACAGCGAAGGACCTAGAAGTTCAAGCTGCATATACCTTGGCTGGGTTGTGAAGCCACAGGAGTTACTGACCTCCTATAATCAAGAGGTCCACCCTTTATGGTAAGGGGACACCTTTTTTTCCAACGGTGGTGGTATCCCTGGTGCAGTCTTATACATACGGATTGTGGACTATCACTATGGTGACCTGGAATTGTGTGGAGACCCATTTATATGAGCTATGATTTCATCTTCTGTTATATGGACTTTCATTTCTCACACCCTCATGGTGATCTATGAGGGGCAGTGCAGCCTTATTTTGTATTTAGATTGTTTAGACCATGTGTGTTGGGTGGTGTTAGGTTGCAGCTGCCATTTCAGCAAATTACATATATCATTCAGTCTATATTGTTCTAAATATGTTAGTGCAGTTTTTATTTTTTACAATGCTTGGAGTTTGTCAGAATTTGTGGGGTTGTTTTGTTCACCCATCTCTTGAGGATTGACCACAAGTTCTCAATGGGATTAAGGTCTGGGGAGTTTCCAAAATGTTGATGTTTTATTCCCCAAGCCACTTAGTTATCACATTTGCCTTATGGCCAGGTTCTCCATCATGCTGGAAAAGGCATTGTTCCTCACCAAACTGTTCTTGGATGGTTGGGAATAGTTGCTCTAGGAGGATGTTTTTGTACCATTCTTTATTCATGGCTGTGTTCTTAGGCTGGGTTCAAACCTATGCGAATTGGATGCGGTTTTCAATGGGTCTGCTTCACATATGTGCATTGCATTCACACTCTGCATTGCACAGAAAACATGTGCGTTTTCTAAGCAGTGCAGTGCAAATTCCAGGCACATTCTGTTCAGTGGGAATGCATCTGATTCGCAGATGTGTTCCATTGTGAACATGGATCTCTCCCCCTCCTCACTAAACCCCCCAGGTTAGCTGAGCCCCTGCTAGAACTGAGAGGAACCGCTGAACAGCAGCTGTTTCTCTTCGCAGGGAGAACGGAGCTGGAATTGGACTGGTGTGCATCCAGCCTGAGCCCAAATTGTGAGTGAGGCCACTTCCTTGGCTGAGAAGAAACCCCACACATGAATGGTCTCAGAATGCTTTACTGTTGGTATGACACAGGACTGATGGTAGTGCTCACCTTTTCTTCCCCAGACAAGGTTTTTTGCCCCAAACAATCAGAAAGGGGATTCATCAAAGGACTTGACTTTACCCCAGTCCTCTGCAGTACAATCCCTGTACATTTTGCAGAATATTAATCTGTCCCTGATGATTTTCCTGGAGATAAGTGGCTTCTTTGCTGCCCTTCTTGACACCAGGCCATCCTCCAAACGTCTTCTCCTCACTGTGCATGCAGATGCACTCACACCTGTCGGTAACAACCCATGCAATCCATACATACAAAGAAACCAAAACAAATAAGTTCAGAAATGAAGTTATGTGTAGTAAAATTGAAACAGGGAAAAAGTATTAAACAAATGAAGAAAGGGGTGTGCAAAAAGGCATAGAAAACCAAGACACCAGCGGAAATCTATCAGTAATTAGAAAGCAATCCTGCCCCTTGTCAGTGCAAATTAATATCAGTTTGTTCAGCCTCAACTGATGGCCCATAAAAATGTGTCTCATTACCAAGGTGTCACACAAGAAACATTTCATGATGGGTAAAAGCAAAGAGCTCTCTCAAGACCTTTGCAACCTTATTGCTGCAAAACATACTGATGCCATTGGTTACAGAAGGATTTCTAAACTTCTTAATGTTCCAGTGGGCGCTGTTGCGGCCATAATCTAGAGGTGGAAAAAAAACATAATTTCACCATAAACTGGTCACAACCAGGTGCTCCTCCCAAGATTTCTGACAGAGGAATGAAAAGAATTATTAGAAGAGTTTTCCAAAAGCCAAGGACCCCTTGTGGAGACCTTCAAAAATACCTGGAATTAGCAGGTACAATTGTTTGAAAGAAAACAATCAGTAATGCACTCAACCGCCATGGCCTGTGTGCACGCTCACCACGCAAGACACCATTGCTGAAGAAAAGCTTGTTGCTGCACAATATTTAGACAAGCTTGTGAAATTCCGGGAGAATATAGTCTGGTCAGATGAGACTAAAATTGAACTCTCTGGATGCCATAATACACTCCATGTTTGGAGGCCAAAGAGCACTGCACATCACCCCAAAAACAACCCCATACCAACAGTGAAGTTTGGAGATGGGAACATCATGGTGTGGGGCTGTTTTTCAGCACATGGTACTGGCAAACCTCATGTGATTAAAGGAAGGATGAATGGAAAAATGTACCAAGACATTCTGGATAAAAATCTGCTGCCATCTACCAGGATGATGAAGATGGAATGTTATGTTAGCAAAAAGTAAGAAATTTGTTTTTTTTTGCAAAATTGTCGCTCTTCTTTTGCTTATAGCGGCGATCAGAAATGACGCAGCGGTGATCAAATACCACCAAAAGCTCTATTTGTGGGAAAAAAAGGACGCAAATTTCGTTTGGGTACAACGTCGCACGACCGCGCAATTGTCAGTTAAAGCAACGCAGTGCCGAATCACAAAAAGGGCTCCGGTCCTAAAGCAGGAAATCCTTCCGGGGCTGAAGTGGTTAATATTTGTGTGGTGGTGGTCTTCAGGGGTCCACAAGGTAGAGCCAAGAGAGCTCCAGAAGGTGAGGTCTCGATGAAAAACCCAGGACGTCCATGAAAAAGTAAGAAGAAAGTTGGGAGATCCCTTATAATGTGGTTTGTATAAAAAAAAAAGTTAATTCCAAGAGTGCTCATTTAGATAGCAATAACAAATATGGTGGCTTGAATTCGGCAAGGTTGTGGTAGCCCAACCAGATAGAACATGCAACCTTCCATGGGTGCAAGTGGAGAATACCCCAGTCTTCACGCAAAGGTAGAACTGGTCAATCTCAAAATCTCAGGGGTCCCAGTCCTAAGTGCTCAGAGGGAACATCAAGTATTAATGGACCCATCCCAATGGGCACCTTGGCCATTCAAAACACCAACTGTTTTTTTACTTTCTCTTTAAGAACTTATGATCTCTTTGCTGCTAACAGCACCGGCCACAACTCTCTTTTTTACTAGTCAGGCTGGTAAAATACCAGTCATATGGCAATCCTACTTAAAACCCACATCTCGTGCAAAATTCTTCTTAGTCATGCATTGTCACCATCCGGGCTCCCACCCATTACATTCACATTCCTCTCACATCCCAGGCCTTGACATTATTTTGATGTACTGACACCCACAGTTAATACATAATTTAGCATATTAATGAAGTTATCTCTCGTTTTGCCTAATGTCGCATGCAGTTTTAAGTTTATTTTAACAGATGTTTAAAAGTTTGCCTTTTAAGAGGAAACTGTTTCATTTACATCAATATTTAATGGCTCTCAACGCTCCCAGTAGACCTGAAAAATAGCAACATTGAAATGATATTATTTAAGAAATGTGCGTTCTAAATGCCAGGAAAGCTCCGTAGTCTGATTTCTTGTAGGTTAGTTGTGTCTCTGCTCAGGTGCTGGTTTACAAGCTTTCCCGATAACAAGCCCCTGTAATTTCCCTAATAGTTTGATTGCATCGGCTTTCCACTTAGCTGCCAGCTTAAATAATATAATAATATTGTATATTTTTTTTATTCTTTTTACATTTGATAAGTTAAAGTGGAATGCATTTAAGTGATGGAGAAAAAATAATTTAGCGATAGGAAACCATAAATGATTTTACTGTGATATAGTGGTGTCAGATTGTTTCTCTAGCTCCAGTATCATAGGCAAAGTTGCAAAACCCCCAGAGGTAGTTTAACTGTTTGCTTACTGGCCAATTTCCAGCTTTCAGTGCTGTGACACTTTAAATGACAATTGCGCGGTCATGTAACGCTGTACCCATATGAAATTTTTATCATTTTTTTCATACAAATAGAGCTTTATTTTGGTGATATTTATTCACCCCTGGGTTTTATATTTTTTGCTGATCAAAAAGAGACCAAAAATTTTGAAAAACAAAACGTTTTCCATATTTTGTTATAAAATTTTGCAAACAGGTAATTTTCTCCTTCACTGATGGGCACTGATGAGGTGGCACTGATGGGTACTCATAGGCAGCACTGATGGGCACTGATAGGTGGCACTAAAAAGGTTTATTGTCATTGTAGAAAACAAATTCACAATGAAATAACATTTCTACTCCACACATTATTAATACACTACAATCATCAACTACACATTTACAATACACCCTTAATTCATGGCACTGATAAGGCACTGATGAGGTAGCACTGGTGGGCACTGATCAGGAGGCACTGATGAGGCTGCACTGATGGGCATTGATAAGTGGCACTGATAGGCACTTATAGGTGGCACTGATAGACACTAATATGTGGCACTGATAGGCAATGATAGGTGGTACTGATGGGCACTGATGAGGCAGCACTGGTGGGCACTGATCAAGAAGCATTGATGAGGCTGCACTGATGGGTGGCCTGATAGGTGGCAATGATGGGCACTGGTAGGTGGCACTGATGGGAACTGATATGTGGCACTGGTGGGCACTGATCAGGAGGCATTGATGATGAGACACAGATGGGCACTGATTGGCAGCACTGATGGGCACTGATAGGTGACACTGGTGGGTACTGATAGATGGCCCTGGTGGACACAGATTTGCAGCACTGGAGGGAATTGATTTGCAGCACTGGTGGGTATTTAGGGGACAGATGTCCCTCTAACAGAAGCCAGTTATCGGCTTTATTCGCTTCTTCACACTGACAAAAAAAAAAAGCCGGTAACTGGCTTCTATTTAGTTCCATGATCAGCTGTCATTGATCACATGATAAAGGGCCCGCTGTGATTGGGCCTTTACCCTGCTCTGTGAGCAACCAAGTCCCAAGAACTCGGCAATCACAGGGCGCGCCCCCTGGGGCACGCGGGTGGCGCGAGAATGGGACGACGTACACGGAAGCCCTACCTGCATTTGAGGTCTGTGCTGTAGCCGTCTTTCGGTCATAACGCAAACGTCAAGTGGTTAGGACAATTTTTGTCCTAGAACAAGGATTACCATGATCAGCTCCAGGGGCAAGCAGCATAATGATCCAAGCTTTTTAATAGTTTGAAGGATAAAGTCACCATTACTGAGGTTGTCCTTTAATAAATCCTCCCTCCCTTTGAGTGCAGCCAACCTGGCATAATACTTACCTTCCTCCCTGAGCCAGGGACCTTTCCTCCAACATTGTCCTGACCAGCTTTTGGTGGGGTCCAGCGTGGTGCAGCGTGGTGCAGCATGGCGCGGCGGCAATAATGCACACAGTCAGGTGCATCAATAAACTTGCATTGAAGTGCAGTAACAGTTCACAACAATCCCGGTGGGAAGACTGCCCTACTGGGTGCACTCACAGTTACAGCAATACAGTGCATCTGTAGAGAGGGGCAGAATTCAGCCTGGCCGTTTCGTGCCCAATCGGGAAGCTATCAAGAAGAGATGCGACCCTACACTTATCCTCCTCATCAGGAACTCCTACCTGCTAGTACTGTCCATAGCAGAAGGGGTACCTTTCCCTGCACCGCCCACTTGCATAAAGCACACCAAACCCAGGAGCCAGGGCTTTAAATAGATTCTGCCTCACACAAGATGGCTGCCAATGTCACATGCATCAACTGGGTTGCTTCCCCAGAGACCCAGGGAGCCATAGAGGAGCCAGGTTCCTCTCGATCTCTTCTCCAGCTGCAGAGCCTTTGCAGTTGAGTGCAACCTGCAGTGGAGAAAATCAACTGCACCTGCCTCCAAGCTCCTCTTCATACTGAGCATGCATGCTGTATTTCTCTTCATTCCTATGGGTAAGCTGTACTCATAGTGGCCTCCAGCAGTCCCTCAAAGTGTGGATTACCAATAGAAATAATTGTGACCACTCTGGGCTGGAATACATAGAGTCAGCATCCTCAACCTTTTTTACGTGGAGGTACCTTGAAATAACTTTCTGGGCTAAGGGAACCCCTGATCATTTTTAAATCTTCAGCTCACAGTATGTTATCCTGGTGTCCAGTAAGATAAATGAGCCACAGTTGTGGTGTTTGGGAAAGATCTATGAGGATATTTGGCAGCACACCATAGATTGAGAAGTAGCGTTTAAACAATGTTTTATTTAATCATGATCACATCACAGAACAGGTAGTGCAACATTTCAGAGTCACAAAGGGGTCCAGGGGTCCTGCTCGACTCTGAAACGTTGCACTACCTGTTCTGTGATGTGATCATGATTAAATAAAAAATTGTTTAAATGCTACTTGTCAATCTATGGTGTGCTGCCAAATATCCTCATTATGCCTTTCTGCTCCAGTTTCCAGCTGGTGGTTGCTGCAGCACCCAAATCTTCTAGAGTTTTATCCAGGAATGTGTGTGATGGGAATACGGAGTATTATTTTGGAAGAAGTATTCCCCATATAGATACCTAGAAAGGTCATTCTTGTCAGTGGTTACTCATCTGAGTGACAAAAGCTGCTCATTGCTCAAGGAACCCCTAGAAACCTCTAGACCAGGGTTTCTCAACCAGGGTTCCGTGAAACCCTAGGGTCTCTCTAGAGGTTGCTAGGGGTTCCTTGAGCAATGGTCAATTTCTACCTCTCAGATAAATTCCCAATTACATCCTTTATCTTTTTATCTGTCTGTAAGGGGTAATTCTTCCCAATGACCACAAGTGCAAGGAGCATTCTTCCCATTGACCATCACACTAATGTATCATGAGTTGTAGATTTTACATTTTTAGCAGGGGTTCCAGAGACCGGAGAATTATTTCAAGGGTTCCTCGGTGTTGAAAAGATTGTGAAAGGCTGCTCTAGAGCAGTGGTTCTCAACCTCAGTCCTCAAGTACCCCCAACGGGCCATGTTTTGGGAACTTCCCTTAGATAAAATAGCTCTTATCAATACCATGTCATTGATATTGATTTAAAGCAGCTGTGCAAAGTGAAGGAAAACCTGAAAACATGGTCTGTTGGGGGTACTTGAGGACTGAGGTTGAGAACCACTGCTCTAGAGGAACCTTAGGGATCCATGGAACCCGGGTGTAGAAATTCTGACATAGAGAAGCCAGCTGGGTCCATGTTAGAGGAAACAGTTAAAGGTACGGTGAATCAAGCCTTCAAACTATGCCACATCCTATTAATAATGGCTAGCTAAAAAGACCCCTAAGGTGGATTTTAAAGGCACATAAACAAAGTATCAAAAGTATACATTTTATTGATTAAGAATATATACCACAATTATCTAAAAATTAGTTGGAGTGTACACAAAACACATAAATACATCAATATCGGAATGTCCCAGACAGAGTGCAGACACGATACAAGAGATGGTGAGAGACTGCAGACATGATACAAGAGATGGTGAGAGACTGCAGACATGATACAAGAGATGGTGAGAGACTGCAGACATGATACAAGAGATGGTCAGAGACTGCAGACATGATACAAGAGATGGTGAGAGAGTGCAGACATGATAAAAGAGATGGTCAGAGTGCAGACATGATACAAGAGATGGTGGGAGACTGCCGACATGATACAAGAGATGGTGAGAGACTGCAGACATGATACAAGAGATGGTGAGAGACTGCAGACATGATACAAGAGATGGTGAGAGACTGCAGACATGATACAGGAGATGGTCAGAGACTACAGACATGATACAAGAGATGATCAGAGACTGCAGACATGATACAAGAGATGGTCAGAGACTGCAGACATGATACAAGAGATGGTCAGAGACTGCAGACATGATACAAGAGATGATCAGAGACTGTGAACATGGTACAGGAGATGGTCAGAGACTGCAGCTATGATATAAAAGATGGTCAGAGACTGCAGCTATGATATAAAAGATGGTCAGAGACTGCAGCAGACATGATACAAGAGATGGTCAGAGACTGCAGCCATGATACAGGAGGTGGTGAGAGAATGCAGACATGATACAAGAGATAGTGAGAGAGTGCAGACATGATACAAGAGATGGTGAGAGAGTGCAGACATGATACAGGAGATGGTCAGAGACTACAGACATGATACAAGAGATGGTGAGAGACTGCAGACATGATACAAGAGATGGTGAGAGACTGCAGACATGATACAAGAGATGGTGAGAGACTGCAGACATGATACAAGAGTTGGTGAGAGACTGCAGACATGATACAAGAGATGGTGAGAGACTGCAGACATGATACAAGAGATGGTGAGAGACTTCAGACATGATACAGGAGATGGTGAGAGACTGCAGACATGATACAAGAGGTGGTGAGAGACTGCAGACATGATACAGGAGATGGTGAGAGACTGCAGACATGATACAGGAGATGGTGAGAGACTGCAGACATGATACAAGAGATGGTGAGAGACTGCAGACATGATACAAGAGGTGGTGAGAGACTGCAGACATGATACAAGAGTTCGTGAGAGACTGCAGACATGATACAAGAGATGGTGAGAGACTGCAGACATGATACAAGAGATGGTGAGAGACTGCAGACATGATACAAGACATGGTGAGAGACTGCAGACATGATACAAGAGATGGTGAGAGACTGCAGACATGATACAAGAGATGGTGAGAGACTGCAGACATGATACAGGAGGTGGTGAGAGAATGCAGACATGATACAGGAGGTGGTGAGAGAATGCAGACATGATACAAGAGATAGTGAGAGAGTGCAGACATGATACAAGAGATGGTGAGAGAGTGCAGACATGATACAGGAGATGGTGAGAGAGTGCAGACATGATACAAGAGATGGTGAGAGAGTGCAGACATGATACAGGAGATGGTCAGAGACTGCAGACATGATACAAGAGATGGTGAGAGACTGCAGACATGATACAAGAGATGGTGAGAGACTGCAGACATGATACAAGAGATGGTGAGAGACTGCAGACATGATACAGGAGGTGGTGAGAGAATGCAGACATGATACAGGAGGTGGTGAGAGAATGCAGACATGATACAAGAGATAGTGAGAGAGTGCAGACATGATACAAGAGATGGTGAGAGAGTGCAGACATGATACAAGAGGTGGTGAGAGACTGCAGACATGATACAAGAGGTGGTGAGAGACTGCAGACATGATACAGGAGATGGTGAGAGACTGCAGACATGATACAAGACATGGTGAGAGACTGCAGACATGATACAAGAGATGGTGAGAGACTGCAGACATGATACAAGAGATGGTGAGAGAGTGCAGACATGATACAAGACATGGTGAGAGACTGCAGACATGATACAAGAGATGGTGAGAGAGTGCAGACATGATACAAGAGATGATCAGAGACTGCAGACATGATACAAGAGATGGTCAGAGAGTGCAGACATGATACAAGAGATGGTCAGAGAGTGCAGACATGATACAAGACATGGTGAGAGACTGCAGACATGATACAAGAGATGGCGAGAGACTGCAGACATGATACAAGAGATGGTGAGAGAGTGCAGACATGATACAGGAGATGGTGAGAGACTGCAGACGTGATACAAGAGATGGTGAGAGAGTGCAGACATGATACAAGAGATGATCAGAGACTGCAGACATGATACAAGAGATGGTCAGAGACTGCAGACATGATACAAGAGATGGTGAGAGAGTGCAGACATGATACAAGAGATGGTGAGAGACTGCAGACATGATACAAGACATGGTGAGAGACTGCAGACATGATACAAGAGATGGTGAGAGACTGCAGACATGATACAAGACATGGTGAGAGACTGCAGACATGATACAAGAGATGGTGAGAGACTGCAGACATGATACAAGAGATGGTGAGAGACTGCAGACATGATACAAGAGATGGTGAGAGACTGCAGACATGATACAAGAGATGGCGAGAGAGTGCAGACATGATACAAGAGATGGCGAGAGAGTGCAGACATGATACAAGAGATGGCGAGAGAGTGCAGACATGATACAAGAGATGGCGAGAGAGTGCAGACATGATACAAGACATGGTGAGAGACTGCAGACATGATACAAGAGATGGCGAGAGACTGCAGACATGATACAAGAGATGGTGAGAGAGTGCAGACATGATACAAGAGATGGTGAGAGAGTGCAGACATGATACAGGAGATGGTGAGAGACTGCAGACGTGATACAAGAGATGGTGAGAGAGTGCAGACATGATACAAGAGATGATCAGAGACTGCAGACATGATACAAGAGATGGTCAGAGACTGCAGACATGATACAAGAGATGGCGAGAGAGTGCAGACATGATACAAGAGATGGTGAGAGACTGCAGACATGATACAAGACATGGTGAGAGAGTGCAGACATGATACAAGAGATGGTGAGAGACTGCAGACATGATACAAGACATGGTGAGAGACTGCAGACATGATACAAGAGATGGTGAGAGATTGCAGACATGATACAAGAGATGGTCAGAGACTGCAGACATGATACAAGACATGGTGAGAGAGTGCAGACATGATACAAGAGATGGTGAGAGATTGCAGACATGATACAAGAGATGGTCAGAGACTGCAGACATGATACAAGAGATGGTGAGAGAGTGCAGACATGATACAAGAGATGGTGAGAGAGTGCAGACATGATACAAGAGATGATGAGAGACTGCAGACATGATACAAGAGGTGGTGAGAGACTGCAGACATGATACAGGAGATGGTCAGAGACTGCAGACATGATACAAGAGATGGTGAGAGAGTGCAGACATGATACAAGAGATGGTGAGAGAGTGCAGACATGATACAAGAGATGGTCAGAGACTGCAGACATGATACAAGAGATGGCGAGAGAGTGCAGACATGATACAAGAGATGGCGAGAGAGTGCAGACATGATACAAGAGATGGCGAGAGAGTGCAGACATGATACAAGAGATGGCGAGAGAGTGCAGACATGATACAAGAGATGGTGAGAGAGTGCAGACATGATACAAGAGATGTTGAGAGACTGCAGACATGATACAAGAGACTGTCAGAGACTGCAGACATGATACAGAAAATGGTCAGAGACTGCAGAAACGATACAGGGGTTGTTGGAGACTGGGGGCATACTTCAGCAATCATAGACTGGAGACATAGTACATGGCATATTACAGATAAGTGTCTGCAGGGGACCAATGGACCACACAAAAAGTGTCAATGGGCTACATGGGGCCCCAGGCACTAAGCAGTGCATTGTACATTTGGAGGGAAGTGCACATGTTTTTTTTCCAAAACCCCAAGACCTAGCTCTCTTCTCCACCTCTGGCAACACTGCCAGGATGCTTGCTATGTGAAATGAAATACAATCTATTGCTGAGAATGGGGACATGCAAGGGCCAGTCTTCACTAGGGTGACCACATTTCCAAACGGCCATTCAGGGACAACCCCCCTGGGGGGGTTTGGAGGAATGTAGTCTTGGGGTTGATGGGGAATTCGGTGGGGGGGGTATTTTGTTGGGCCAATGACTGGTGATCTACTACATTGTAATATATATAATATATAATCAACTCCCCATAATGCAGAATCAGTGGGAATCTTGAGCTTGTCACTTGCCATTGTCACTTGCCCCCAGATGCAGTGTGTCACTTGCCACCGTTGCCTGCCGCCAGATGCAGTGTGCCACTTGCCACAATTGCCTGCCACCAGATGAAGCGTGCCACTTGCTATCATTGCCTGCCACTAGATGCAGTGTGCCACTCGCCACCCATTGCCTGCCACCAGATGCAGTGTGCCACTTGCCACCATTGCCTGTCACCAGATGCAGTGTGCCACTTGCCACCATTGCCTGCCACCAAATGCAGTGTGCCACTTGCCACCCCACCGTTCACCGTGTGACGTAAACCACCGTCCGTTACCACCGTT
>BLSH010403094.1:168874-185268 GCA_018402905.1 Glandirana rugosa | reverse complement strand
CACCACCACATTATGGGTGTCAGGTCCGAGCATTCCTAGATGAACAGTTTCCTGGAAAGTGGATTGGTCGTCGTGGGCCAGTTGAATGGCCCCCAAGGTCTCCCGATCTGACCCCCTTAGACTTTTATCTTTGGGGTCATCTGAAGGCAATTGTCTATGCTGTGAAGATACGAGATGTGCAGCACCTGAAACTACGGATACTGGAAGCCTGTGCTAGCATTTCTCCTGCAGGGTTGCTATCAGTGTGTGAAGAGTGGGAGAAGAGGGTTGCATTGACAATCCAACACAATGGGCAGCACATTTAACACATTTTATAAGTGGTCAGAAACTTATAAATAACTCATGAAAGAATAAAGTTACGTTAAAACCAAGCACATCATTGTTTTTCTTGTGAAATTCCCAATAAGTTTGATGTGTCACATGACCCTTTTCCCAATTGAAAAAACAAAAGTTGGATTCAAAATGGCCGACTTCAAAATGGCCACTATGGTCACCACCCATCTTGAAAAGTTTCCCCCCTCACATATACTAATGTGCCACAAACAGGAAGCTAATATCACCAACCATTCCCATTTTATTAAGGTGTATCCATATAAATGGCCCACCCTGTATTTTTTGTATTTGTATACAAAATATCATCGCAAGATATTTAAAATCAGCAGCACCATCTTTTATTCGATGGGTTCAGAAAATGTACATTTTCGCTGGTGGAGTAAATCTAAATCCCTGCAAGACTTTACCATCTACAAATCTGCCCTTCTCAAATACAACTCCTGCCTCCACACTGCCAAACATACCTCCCACAACACTCTCATCAAAACCCACTCATCCAAACTCGTCAACTCTTTTGTACCCTTAATTCCTTACTTCACCCCCCACTGCCCCCACCTACCAACTTGCTTACCGCTCAGGAAATTGCCAACCATTTCAAAAGCAAAATGGACACAATTCGCAAGGAGATATCCAGCATCCAACTATCTCCCCTACCCAACACATCAGGTCCAACACCGCACTCAATACTTTCGTCTTTCTGCCCTGTTGCCAACGAGGAAGTTGATAAACTCCTCTCCATGGCCGACCTCACCACCTGTCCCCTGGACCCATCACAATTACTGCAACCACCTTCCCGCTCCATCCTAAACTCCCAAACCCACATCTTCTACCTTTCCCTCCCCACTGAAACATGCACTGGTTACCCCCATACGTAAAAAACCCTCACTTGACCCCACCTGTTTGAATAACTTAAGACCCATTTCCCTGCTCCCGTTTGCCTCCAAGCTCTTCAAACGCCTCGCCCACAACCGAATGAGTTGCTACCTCACTGATAACAACCTTCTAGACCCCCTACAGTCAGGTTTCCACCCACAACATTCCACTGAAACTGCCCTACTAAAACTCACCAATGACCTACTAACTGCTAAAACCAATGGCCAGTACTCTATACTCATACTCTTGGACCTCTCTGCTGCCTTCGACACAGTTGACCACCCACTCCTCCTCAGCAAACTGTACTCATTTGGCCTCCATGTTCTGCTTTATACTGGTTCTCCTCCTACCCATCTCAGTGCACTTTCAGTGTCACAACTCCATCTCCTCCGCTCCTCTTCCTCGTTCTGTTGGGGTACCCCAAGGCTCCGTCCTTGGGCCCCTCATATTGTCTCTGTATACCTCTTCCCTGGGCCAGTTGATAATGTCTCATGGCTTCCAATGCCACCTCTATGCTGATGACACCCAGATCTATATCTCCACTCCCCAACTCATCCCCTTGATCTTCTCACAGATCACAAACTTACTGAATGACATATCGCTATGGATGTCACACCACTTTCTCAAACTCAATCTTTCTAAAACTGAGCTTGTTATATTTCCTCCTTCCCAGTCTCCCCCCATGACTTTACCATTAAGATCAACAGCACAACCATTGGTCCCTCCACACATGCCAGGGTGCTGGTTGTAATCCTTGACTCTGACCTCTCCTTCAGCCCCCACATCCAATCACTGGCTACATCTTGCCACCTTAACCTCCGTAGCATCTCCAGAATTCGACCCTTCCTGACTAATGACACCCGAAACAACTTATTCTCTCCTTGGTTATTTCCTGCCTTGACTACTGCAACTCTCTCATTAATGGCCTGTCCTTACACAGACTATCCCCCCTTCAGTCTATTATGAATGCTGCTTCTAGACTCATACACCTCACTAACAGATCTTAAAATGCTGCCCCTCTCTGGCAATCCCTTCACTGGCTTCCCCTATCCCACGTGTAAAATTCAAAATACTAAGCACAACATACAAGGCCATCCACAATATCACCCCCAGCTACATCACCAACCTCATCTGCAGATATCACCCAAATCATTCCCTCCGCTTCTCCCAGGACCTCCTGCTCTCTAGCTCCCTTATTACCTCCTCCCATGGTCGCCTTCAGGACTTCTCCAGAGCCTCTCCCATCCTCTGGAACTCCCTGCCCTGGTATGTCCCTACCCTGTCCCCCTTTAGGAGATCCCTGAAAACTCATTTATTCAGAGAAGCCTATCCCGCACCCACCAAAGAACTGTACCTGAGCCTAGCCACCGCCATCAACTCATCCACGCAGCTATTACCTTTTGTACCACCAACGCCCTCCTTTTAGAATGTAAGCTCTATGAGCAGGGCCCTCCTGTCCCTTCTGTATTGAACTGTATTGTAATTGTGCTGCCCCCTCCTTGCTTAAACTGTTGGCACTATATAAATCGTGTATAACAATAATAAAAATTTAGTAGAAACCTTAAGTAAAAAATAATAAAATATGATAAAAAAAAGACGGATAAATAGCAAAAATGGTCTGGCCACTTGATGTTACAAGTGGAAATTAGGGCACGGCAGCAAAAGAGTAATTCTGTTGTTGCACAGATGCCTTCCCCCACCTACCATTTCTATTTAGCTTTATTCTTCAAAGGAAATCACTGAAAATATAATTGATATGATGTTTTATTATGAAAGTGATTGTTTGCAGTTTTATATGAAACTGCTATATGTTGTGTTGTAAATGTTGTAGAAAATGATGATAAAGCTGTCTATGATTAATCGGTTTGTTTATTAGGTATTAAACTTCAAGTATTACTTAATAAATTTAATTTACTATATCATGAGACTTGCCATTCTTTGTTTTATGCAGTAAAATGAGAGACTGAAATCATAAAATTAGTTTAGTTGTGTCAAGAACAGATAAACATATTGCAAATTGTATGCTTGCTTGAAGTATATTTATTGTTTTTTGTACATACCAAAAACAAAGCAAGAAGAGTGCTTAAAGGGGAAAAAAGGAAAGACAATGGAAAGGTTCAAGGCTAACGTGAAGCATAATAAATAGCAAACACAGGGGATATCTGTCTCTTCTACCTCTGCTATTTTAACAAGCAGTTTATTTTAGGGAGGACGTTTTTAGTTATTATTGCATTTTTTTTACATTTCAATTGTTTCTTTTGTGTGTGTTTAAGATGGCATTCCAATTCCAGATTCTGTGTCTAGTTATCTATATTTGGGATTCAATCCGCATCTTTGGTGCCAGCTGGCAGACTGCATTGTGTTTAGTGAGTCCTTATGAGTCTCAGCTGACCCATAAATTTGTGTAAAAATACACTCAAATCTGGTTCAGATATTATAGCTGCTTTAGTAATTGTTTTTACATTAAGCAGGCCCCTTCTGCCTTACAACTTTATGCACCAATCATACAGTTGTCCTTGACCATAATTTATTGAAAATTAGTAGATTTCCAAAACTGAGTCAATGGGAATAGAAAGACTGGCAGTGTTCAACCCCAGGGGACTCAATTGAGAAATGTCAACCTAGAATGCAAGGACAAGGCAAGCAGGTGGCCAGATTGCCAAGTCAAACAATCAAGGCCAAATTAAAACCAGTTGATGCCATAGAAGGACCCAACAGTGGTGCCCCCTCAGCCTTCCACTGCATAAGTTACAGGACATTTGAGGCCCAACTCACAAAACTAACACACAAAGTATATGGCGAAAGTTATTTTCAGTCCAATCAGAATTTAAATCTACAGCCACGTGGCTAAATTAGATAGCTGTATCCTATGTTAAAGCTTTGTGAATTGAGACTTTAAACTCAATAAGTGCTAAAGAAGAAATAAAAAAAAAAGTTTTTGTTTTTTAAATGCCAGAAGCCATGGCTATATTAAATAACATTTTTTTTACACTAAATCAATAAAATAAAATTATTTAGCTGTAACTGGGAAAACAGCTATATTAAATATAAACTGTTTTAACGTGAAATAAATGGAATATAATCAAATTATTTACCTACAAATGGAGAAAAAAAATACATATTTTTACACTTTTTAGGATTCATTTAATATATTATAAAGGGAAAAATGTATTAGGAGTTATTTTTATTTAATAACTTTCACAAAAAACGTTAAGGCAAAATATAATCTGAAAATATCTCAAACCAAACAAAATAAAATTGTAGTCACTCATTATGCCAAAGAAACCATGTATTAACAATGCAAATAAGGACAATTGTAAAAAATCGAATTAATGTCGAGAGTGGCAGTGAAAGAGTTAAGGGTGTGATATCTATGAAAAAACTGTCCGGTGCCCCCCCTTCCTTTGGTACTTATTTTGAGTAATGGTTCATTCAAGGCTGCAAACAATGCTGAGCTGGCAATGGGAAGCCTGGAACTGAATAAGCATACCCTCAAGAGACAGCGAAAGGGTGAATGGAAAACCCAGCCAAACACAGAAACTATCGAAACATCTAACGATTTGGTGAGGATGTCTTTTGTACATGTGATTATTACCAGATACACATGTACTTGTGTAAATGCACACATGTACAGACCTAACAAGGAAATACAGTGAATTGTACTATGATACATGCATGCATGGATCTGCATGCAGTCAGAACTGGGGGAGGATAGCTTTTTGCATCCTTAAGTTGTTTGTAAACCCAAAACAACAAAAGCCATTCATTGCAATTTCTTGTGATCCCTTTCTTAATAGTTTGATTAAATATTTCTTTATCCTGCCAGCAGCCTGATCTTTCTAGATAGCCATGAAAACAAAACCTAGAGGGTACTACTTGGCTTACAAGACACTGTACCAATGCAGAGCATCCTTTACACAATCCTATTCAGCTTGCGATTACACTGGCAGTGACGCCTACCAGCCTGCCCCTGGCTGTAGACTGACAGTTGCTCCTGGGACCCGTGATGCCATTGAGCACTCAGAGCTGGGGGAAGAAAATGGAACCTAGCGATCATGTGATCACTGATCAAAGAAATGGTACTTATGTTTATTTTTTATAATGTTTTAACTAAGGCATATTTATGGAAGGCTAAAGGATTACTTTAGTGCTTTCTTTACAGACTGTTTAAGGATAAGAGGAGCAGTAAAGCTCAGTCACTATGCACCACAGTGGTTTGTCTAAAAAGTTCAGTGAATGGTATCAGAAAACAAACAAAACAGAAGATACAAACAAATTACCTTTATTGGCCTTCAAAATAATCACCGTTCTTCACAACACACTTTTGGCAACGTTCATAAAGCTTCTGGAATCTGTCAGCAAAGGCCTCTTTAGGAATTAATCGCAGAACCACTGTCACACATTCTTGGATGATGCCATCATTGTTGAAGAAGGCGATCAACGTTGTCTTGGCCTTGGAGTTTTGCAGGCGACTTTTTTTTTGGGTCACGGGAAAGGCGGTGAACACCATTCCATCGATTGCCGCTTGGATTCTGGATCAAACTGGTAGCACCAGGTCTTATCCCCTATGATGATGGGTCATAGTAAGGATGGATCCTGTTCACACATGGTAATGAAATCTCCAGAAGTTTCCATCCATTTTGCTTTCTGTTCATCTGTCAGCTTTTGCAGCACAAACCGGGAACAGATCTTCTGCTTACCCAAATCTTCACAGACGATGTTGCGCACTGTGTCATTGCTAATGCCCAATTCCTCCGCCATCAATCGTAGAGTCAGTCGCCGATCTCGTGTCAGCATTTGTCGTACTCAAGTAAGGAAAAAGGTGGACCGTTCCAAACTACCTGGCTCTTGTGTGCAGTTAAACAGTCCCAGAGGGTGCTGGCTCAGTATGCAAACAGGATAGATAATTGAAGAAAAATCTCCGGACGGCCGCACTCCTTTTAATGCTTTATTGATTACAAATCCATGCGATACAGGATGGAGACAATTTGCTGACGCATTTCACGCCCCCCTAAGGGCGCTAACTCATAGCTGATTTGTCGTACTCACTCGATCATGTCTGGGGTTCTGCTTGTCGACGGCCAACCAGAATGTGGCTCATCCTCAGACATTTCCTTCCCGTTGTGAAAGCATTTGAACCAGTTGTAAACACATTTTCTGCTTGTGGCTTTTGTCCCGTACACTTGCACCAACATTTCATGCACCTCTGTCGTTGTTTACCCCAATTTGACCCAACCTCCCACGCTGACTACGTTCAACTGCCTGGCAGGTTTAACCTGACAGTCCTGTGTACTCCACGCTAGGTGGTGCTTGTCAACGTGTCTCTGGATAGCCATGTGCATGCGTGCGCACCTGGCCCATGTTGCCCTTGACATAGCAGACCATTCACAGAACTTTTTAGGCACACCTAAATTTAACAAGCAAACATGAATATACATATTGTATACACAGTAATTACGCTGTACATACTATACTTATAAACAAGGATATTTGTAACATGAATTAATATAATTTTGTGCAATAATCGGATAAATTTCACATATTTTAGCTAATTATACCTTAAAAAAGACAATTCATTAAATATAACATTTAATCATTTATTAGTGTAGCCACATTCTGAGTGACATCATACCCACTTTGAATGATATCACACATGTATTTCAGCTAACCATACATTCTTCTGAATCATGCCTTATATAAATTGACAAAAGGACACAAAGTGAAAAAAGAATTGTAGGGAACGGGAACAGAATTATACACAACAATCATGGAAAACAAGTGTACTTTACAAAATAATTTTGAACAACCCTTTTCCTATCTCTATAACACGTCTGAAGCAATCTACCAGACAGAGGCTGATTCTATCGACTCCTTAAAATAAAAATGAAAAGTAGACATAGGAAAATACTTTCTATCAACAAGGCTAAATAAAGCCACAAAACAATATTTTGAATAGTAAAAAAAAACAGTAGCGGAAACGATTTACCATTGACATGTTTGTTTTTTTGCTGTGAGAAACCTATATAGGCTTTATTATGTCTCATTTATCTGTCATATGTACAGTAATTTGTCATTTTGTTTCAAATCACACAAACAAAATCTACAATAACATTTTTTTTGGTTTTTGCATGAGAATACCTAGTAAGAAACATGGCTCTGAGGAACAGATGTAAACATTTTAAAATACATACATCATTTAAAATATTATCAAAACATATAAACATATTTCTACATTATTCATATGTATATTACATGTGAAATTGTATATATAAAAAAAAAAAAAAAGTTAAAAAGCACTTTCCATGAAATATCAGAAGACGTTAAGATGGAAGGGTTACAGGGGTTGGCTAGTCCCTTTATCTTTATTTCTTTTAAAGTGTATTTTCACGTGCGCATGATTGCATTATTTTTATAGTCCACCTGAGAGGATATTTATGGTGGAAGTAAACCCAAAAAAAATATTTTTACTAACACTCCTAGCTTGTACAGGAGATGTCATGTCAGCTGTGCCCAGTCTTGCCACGAAGAGTTCATCTAACTCTGAGTAATCCTTTTCGCCGTAAAAACAAAATGACTACTTGCTAAAAAGGAGATGTTTATTCACAGTGCTGTATGGAGCAGAGGAAGCTTCACACTCCCCCCTCCAGCTCTCCCAGGATTGGCTGCTCCACACCTCAGCATGATTGGGCATGCTGAAATCATGTGGTGTTTTTTTCTGGGTTTTGAAAGGATGTTTCTCAAAACTCAGGAATAGCAAAGAAGGAGAGTATAGAGGTGGGTGGGGGAGTCTTGTGACATCACAACTCCACCCACCGAGCTCCAGCAAAGAGACTTACCCACTGATTCCAGAGTTTTGTGGGGTTGCTACTGCTGAAGGGGGTGACATTTTCAAGGTAGGGATACATGCAGGAGGCTTGCATGTACTGTATATATACATTAATACTGTGCCATTAGTTTATACTGGGTGAGTGGTGGGTTAAAATCCACTTTAATGTAACATCTATCCTTTTGCTTGCTTGCTGTGCCATATTTTCATGCCTGTATTTCATATTTCGTTTTGAAGATATTTTTTATATCACTATCTCTAATACTGGCTTTACTGAAAATGAGTTATGTGTCTCTTAAATGCCAAACCTTTGATGAAACCTAATTTATTTTACAGTTATTAAATAATATCTTTAGTCCACATTTTTTTTTTTTTTTGATTAGGGCAGGGGTCTCCACACTTTGTAAACAAAGGGCCAGTTTACTGTCCTGCAGACCTAAAGCACAACTAAAGGCTTTTTTTATAGTCTTGGATTGAGTGGAGAGGGATTAGAACACCTGTCAGTTTTATTGTTGTCTGTGCCCCCGTCAAGGAGATTCACCCTCTATATTTGTCCTGCTTACCATTATCCTTGAAAGTGAAAGCAAAAATCAAAAATTTTGGGCTGTCCCCAGGAAAGTAATAGAGGGGAAATCTTCCAATGGGAACAATAGATCTGGTGACCTGGGGGTCCCCAAGGAATTCCCTTAATTTGCAGGGATTTCATTCCACTTCCTGTTTTGGCTATAGGACAGGAAGTGCACGTAAATCTCCGAAATAGTTCAAAATGGTAATCCAATGGCGAGAAAAAATCTGACAGGGGTTAAATCCCCCCCCCCTTACTCTATCTAAAATAGAAAAAGAAAAAGTTAAAAGGTTCTAACATCAGTGGAAATAAACAATGCCTAATCAGTGGGGTCATTGGGAGGTACAGTACCCCAAGTATGGTGTCATTGCAAGGAATTGTGCTCCATCATTAGTGTCATTGGGAGAATTTCTGCCCCTGCATTGTTTTCGGGATTGGGGGAATTATGCCCTGTTGTTAGTATCAGTGGATAAAAAAATAGTGCTCCATGGACCAGATAAAAGCAGGCAAAATTCCGCCTCTGGCCCCCCACGGGCCGCAGTTTGGAGAACACTGGAATAGGGTATCGGTAGAACAGCTATAATGTTTATTTTTTGTTTGTTATTTTGCTGTCTGTTTTTTCTGGAGATGAAATCACTCAAAGCGAAATCTCCTCTTGGAACTCTTTGGAAGATTTACCCTCTATTAAAGTTCCGGTAACATTCATAAAAGATTGGATTTCAAAAAAATGTTCTACCCATTTTCTATGATGCTACGAGTTATTTCCACTAAGGGTTTTATTTCTAACTGTTATCCACAGCTGCTTGGGACATATCTGGACAAATATCCCTGTAGGGCTAGAGTACAATGGGAGCCAGATGTGGGCGAATTGACAGAAGATCAATGGGAGGAAGCTATGGAGGCAGGGTGTTACAGCGTCTTAAATGTATCCCAATGCCTTTCACAGTTATATATCCAGCTTAGAGTGCATTATACTCTTTTCAAATTTCATAAAATGGGCCTACTGGTGGACCCGCTTTGTCCCAAGTGTCGGAGGGAGCATGAGGATCTGCTTCACATGAAATGACGCTACCCCAAGCTCCATAGATTCTGGGACACTGTCCTTCTTTCAATAAATCAGGCTTTCCAATTGAATTTATCTCTGGATCCCTTATCTTGTATCCTTGGTATTTTGGATTCGGGGATTTCTGACACTTTCCTTAAAGAGACTGTCTCCAGAGCCTTATTTCAGGCTTGCAAAGAGCTTTTCATTTATTGGAAAATTTCTTTGCCCCCGTCCCCACAGGATTAGATGACCAATATGAGTACACCCTTCCATATAAAAAAAATGATATACCAACATAAGGGCTGTCCCACCAAATTGGAAAGGGTATTGGATGGATGGCTGTTGATACTGGGGTTAGCACCATGGAGCTGGTTTTACATCGGTTACTAAGCTGAGGTTGAGTACTCAGGCTTATTGCCTAGTCACCATGTTACCTGATGTTCGTTTTCACCCTTGTATTCTATGTTTACTTGCATGGCTGTTTATTACCTAACTTATATATTGTATATTGGTCAAGTTGTGATAACAGAGCTGAGGTTCTATATTTATATACGCAGATGTACTGTAATTTGAATTGCTGTTGATTTCTTTGCCTGCTTGTATATTCAAGTGTTATATATTTTGCTCTATACTGTGACACAAATATTCTGGAACTTATTTCTGTGCTGGTTAACAATTATCTTTGATTGAAAAAAATAAAAATAAAAAAAAAACGTTCTGCCCAGGTGAAAAAAATCTCTTAAGTGGGGGTCACAGACAGCAATAAAACCAAGAAGAGGTTTAATCTTTTCCTTTACTATAGTTTCATTAAAAAAGTGTTTCCTTTTCAATGAAAAAACTACTTTATTAATATCCATGTTTGATCTTCAAGTAATTTAAGTTATCTTTATAAATGCATATATAATACAAACACAAGCATACAATATGTATGTATACATAAAATTCTGTGTATAAAACCAGTTGTAATTTATGACTCGACATTGAATAAAAAAAGTTTTATAAAATGATTCCTGTTATGCATACTTTAGTAGTTAAAGCCCAACTTCAGACATTTTTTATTAAGATGGGACTGGAAATAGTCAGATTCTTATTGCTATCTGCATACTCATTGAGGAGAATTTGCGTCAGATTTTAAAGTGCACCTGTGCTCAGACTATCGACATTAAACTGATAACACTCATCAAGCAACAAACAAGCCACTTCTGACTTCTTTGCTGCTTCTAATGTAAAATTGTTCTTTCTGTAACATTCCAACAAAGACTCTAAAATTGGGCTTTAGCTGATTTCTAAGAGCTTAGATTTACATTAGAGGGTTGACAGGAACACACTTAAAGAAAAACATACATATAATTGAAAATGTATTTCTCCAAATGCTTATAGATACCAATATGAATGAGGGCTTGTTTTAAAGCATTTTCACTACTTGTTCAGAATACTTTAGTGTGCATGATCTGGACACAGGTTCAAGTTTAAATGTTGACCCTGCCCCTATATACAGTAGGACATTTATTCCTTCTGTTATTTTTGACACTTGTCACCTGGACATAAAGTGATGTTGAAATCTTCCTCATGGGAACAAAGAGAGCAATACAGTCCTTCCTCATTATACTAGAAAATGTTTTCCAGTTGTTAATTGTGCCCTTGTTGTAGAGATTCCCCTCACTTCCTGCTCTGACAACTGTCAGATAGACACGATGTTGGGAGATTTGCCCCAATTTCTTCTTTTAACACCTGTTAGACTAAAAGTAAGGAGAAATCTCTCTAATGGAGAAACGGCAGTAATATTAAAGTGGAACAATACTTCACCTGAGCACACCAATCAAAAAATGCTATATATTCATTTTTATATTTAAAGCAAACTTACCCATCCATCCATGTCTCCATTTTTTATTTTGCTGAGAAATCACATCGAAAAACACCCCATAGCATTTCTGGCTGTGGCCATCTTGAGTAAGGGCAGATGATTTATGTAGCATATACTTCCTAGAATCCATCTGCCCTTAGCTCAGTCACGCAAGCAGGAGATGGTGTGCTTAGCTGAGAAAGCCCCTCCTCTCCTACTGAAGACTCCTGGGATGTATGACATCATTTGCCTAAGCATGGAAACCAGGAAGTAACTGAGGAAATGTAAGAAATAAAAGTTTAAACCAAGTAAATATGATATACTTTCCCATCCATTTACTAATTCTAGAAGCATAGGATTAAAAATAGCCAATTTTAATTGAGAGAGTAAAGTTCTGCTTTAAGTTGAGAGGTGTTCTATCTCTTACCCACTCTATCCAAAAAGAAAAAAAAGCATTTGACTGGAATTGGGCTTTAATGTTTCATCAAATTTCATGCTATAAAAAATGAAAAATGTCCCATGTAGACAAATAATCTGGTTGTGGTTGTAGTTCCATAAATTTTTAACTGATTTTGTCCTTAATGAACTCTGTTTAAATAATCTTCTAAGCTATTTGCTCCTCAATCTGTGACCTCCTATGTTTTGAATTCAGCAGAAAACTGGACTGAAGACATCTTTCAGCATGAGCATGCCGAGATCTTGTAAGAATGCCAAGAGCAGACAAGACGAGCTCAGACCCACGTCAGTGGCGAGATACAGGAATGTGTCTCCAAATTTAGTGAGTGTCAAAAGAATAAAACATAACTTAATCTGCTATATTGCCTAATTTTCTGATAGTGATAGATACACACAAAACGTATTTAAATATATATTATTCATTTTTAAAATAGCATGGGCGACATGTATCAATTTTGTATAAATGAAGAATGTAGTGCACTCCAAACATATTGGGGGGAATTAACAAAGAGTGGCGCAAGTACAAGCTTGCACCACTCTTCTAAATGTAAAAGATGGCACAAATGCTGCTCCTAATTAAGAAAAATGACGCAAGCCACTTTGTTAATTAGGAGTGATCAGTTCTCAGTTATGCCATGACTGTGACAGGCAGCAAAGATCAGAGAGCTGGAACTACATGCTCTGATTTCTCTGCCATCCCTGCCCCCCTGCTCAGCTCACAGCAGAACAGCAGGAGGGGAAAGGATTGTTAGCTCTGCAAGCTCTGCTTGTGTAGTATAATCACTGCAAGGGCAGAGAAAACAATGGGAACTGCCTACTGACAGGTCAGACCTGGCAGTAATCTGCGGCAGTTTTCTATGTGGTTAATTAGGGGCAGTAGTTTCACTCTGAAATAAAAACTGTCATGGGTGGCGCAAATAGACCTGAAACAGGTTTATCCGCTTAGTTAACGTGACAGTTTTCTTTGCCATTATAATGGAGCCAGAAGCTTAGGTATTTCCCCAGATCATGCCTAGTAGAGGCTCTTGTGACTTTTAGCAGACATCACCACTGATGTGTCCAGGTGGTAAATATCACCAACTCATCATATGTTGAACACACGGCTTTTTAACAATGACAATGCTAAACAGGAACAGTAAGACAGATGTATTATAATTGGACTGCTTGATTCATAAATTCCTGCATCGGCTGCACTAAAGTAGCATTGTGACAGAATAGAACCTGCCCCTGACCACTTCTTAATTATGCATCTATAATGAGTGAAAATCTGTCTCATCTCCAGTGGTAATTTTACTTGCAGACCTGTGCAAATCTTTGTTAGTTGACTGCCCAGGTTTACAAGCCTAGGGATTGCAAATGTGCAAAAAAACTGTCACATTGACTTTGTTAACTGACTGAATCCTAATTCATATATAATTTTGTCACTAAGGGCTCTTGCACATTGGCCAGCAGAGCCCATTCAGCATAATTGCTGGTGTGTTTCCTCTGCCCAGGCAGCCCAGGTGCAGAGAACAGCCTGCCATTGACATGAATGACTGTGCGTTGTTGTACTTGTGTATACGGTAATGCTGATATATACATGTGTCAAGCATTCGGGTGTATGCAAAAAGTACATTTTCTATTTTTGCCTATGTGCGTACACTGTACTGATGTTTATGATAGCACTGCCATATACACTCGTGTCCACTGCACACTGTGAGCTGCACCCAGGTGGAAGTAATGTGCCAACAATTATGCTGAATGGGCTCAAGCCTTCAAGGATAAGAATGTCCTTATTGGCATGATTTATGTCCCTCTATGTATTCTGGGTTTATTTTGGATTCGATAATTAGTGTGATAATGGCAATTTGAGGTCATCATAAGTCCACCAATCAACAGGCAATTGGTCTCTTTAGAAGATCTTTTTACAGTATATTAATAAAATGTGCAACTGAGGAGATAATACACATTGAGCATGACAAGAAATATTATAGATGACATACAATCTTCATCTAATATGTTGCCATAAGTGTCACAATTTTTGTTACCCACTAATTGTCACATTTGCCAATTTGTTACACATGCATTTTCAGTAATGCCTGTTTTTGCTCACGGATTGCCACAGTTGCCAGGATATTGCCAATGGATTGTCATTATTGTCTGTGCCTGCTGACTGAATATGGTATACCACTCGTTGCTCATGTATTATCATAATTACTAGTGCGTTGCCCAATTATTGCCTACAAATTGTGAAAATTGTCTATTCCTCATCCACATATTGTCACAACTGTAAATGTGTTACCACACTTTGTCAGGATGGACACCCACTGTCAGGATTTGCCAGTGCGTTCCCTATGTATTGCCACATTTGTCCATGTTTAATGCTGTGGTGCTGTCTGTGTGAGTCTGGGACCAAGTCAGACGTGTTAGTTCTGGGCGCCATATTACTTAAATGTAACCTCCTTGTAAATTCTTCTCACTATCAAACCATGTACCTTAAAAATTTCAAAATTACATCATGCCCCCAATTTGGTTGCTGTCTTACCTGCAAAATCTCGGGCTCACGAGACTGCCGAAAGTTCCACCCTAGAAATTGGTCTCTCAGGCTGACATCACTAGGTTTTACTGTGTACAGTGCAAAGTAACAGGTGGTAGTGTTCACAGGCCCATGCATGGTGTGTCATTGGCAAAGCACAAGGCAATTTTGGTTCATTTCATTCTTCAGTTCATTTACATCACAGGTCCTTCATTTTCCTCTCTTGTGGTGATGGGCAGTTCTTGCTGCTGTATTGACCAGCACTCATCTAATGACTGTACCCAAAACGTAATCATAACCCATGCTTTTTTAATTATAAGCCACAGTTTTAAATGGTTTTATATGTCTTTATTTGCAGGAGGAATAATTTATAAAATATATTGTGTCCTACTATGTGTGTGCGTTCTGCTTAACAAAAAAAAAAAGGTACATTTACACTAATTTTAAAAAGTAATAAGATTTTTGCAAATATTTTTCTTGCATTTGTCAGAACACAGAGGTAAAATGGACACACGGTTCCCAGAGAGTCTCACGGAGTGACATGCCAAAGAGAGCCAGCCATGTGACGCTCCAGTTACAAGGAGGAGGGAACGCAACACAAAACCCAACAACTGAAGTGGCAAGTTCTGTTAAAAGAGAAGTATGGCATTTTTTTTTTAAGAATCATATTTACCCAGATGGATGCAGCATCAGCTCTTACACTGAGAACCGAGTGATCAAACACCCCTGATCGCTTGGTTCCCACAGCTCTCTGAGCAGAGAGCTGGTGATTGTCAGTCACCGCTCTCTGCTCTGTTCCCCCCTCGCTCACTGGAGCGCTGGGCTGTGGAGGGGGTGGAAGCAGCTGGCTCAGGCTTTCAGTGGCTCGCTGAGAGGCTGAGCCAGTGCCGGTCCAGGCATGCGGGTGGATCCTGACTTTATTGACAGGCTTCAACTCACTGTCTGCTGAAAACAGGTCACAGTAATGCATTCCTGTGATCCATATGAGAAGTACAGCCAAGTTAGCTGTAAGTAAACATAACAAATAAGTACCCATGTTTAAACTGTGCAGTGTAGTTCAAAATGCTAAGAATATTGTCTTATACTGTATATGATGTAGGATGTGCCTACCAGGACGGGGCTGCCTGTGTTGCCTTCTGGAACATTTTGTAAACACCTGTTGATCCTACCAGCAGAACCATTAGGCACATATGAAAGGAATTTCCCCTAAAATGGTGACAACACTCTTCCTTCTGTAGTGCTACTATTGTTCTTTAGATATTGTCACCGTTAATAACCCTAAAAATGAATAGCCTAGCTCCTTCTACAGCCCATTGCTCACATTGCTGCATCTGCAGGAGCTGAGAAACATCATACAGACAGTCTCCGAGTTATGAACCACTCATACTTATAAACAGAGGAAGACAACAGGAAGTGAGAGGAAATCTACCCCTAGGAAGGGAAATTCACTCCTGTAAGAGTTATCATGGGAAGCTTTATCACTAGAGTTGAGCGAACCTCTGGAAGTTCAGGTTCTGCTGGTCCGGCCGAACTTCGGGACAAAGTCCAGGTCCGGGTCCGGACGGAACCCGAACGATCGCACGGACACCGAACCCCATTGAAATCAATGGGGACTATTTCGAAGGGTACTATTGAGAATGTCCTCACTTAAAGGGAAGGATCCCCATCTAAAGGAGAGTGAAGGACAACAGAAGGAGACAAATATTCATACTCACCAAGTATTGAGCCTCTGACAGACATACTACAAAGAGTCGAGGACGTCTACGTCGTTACACTCGTTACCCGACATCTTCCTCGATCCGATAAGTAAAAATCCCAATAATTGCCACTGTTATAGATTTCTTGTTATCATCGTGATGTCTTCCTTCTCACAACAGTGGTAAAATCCCCTTTAAGGAAAGTATACACGGATTACCAAGACGACCATCCTAGTTGTCC
>BLSH010403094.1:138768-165573 GCA_018402905.1 Glandirana rugosa | reverse complement strand
AGGCAATGGTTTTGGAACAAGAATCTGTCCCTCTAAGCAACACCTGGAAACTCTCCCCTTTGAACTAGGAGATGATTTTTGAACAATAATGTGTCACTTACAGCAACAGCTGGCCCTATAGGAGTAGGCAATGGTTTTGGAACAAGAATCTGTCCCTCTAAGCAGAAGCCTCTACCTAGTGCAGTCAGATCACTCTAAGCAGCAGTATGTGAAATCTCAAATTACTCCCACAATCTGATCGTTGTGTATGATCCCACAATCTGATCGTTGTGTACGAACGTACGATCGTTTCGTTAGACAGAGTTTAATCTGCAATCTCCAACTCTAAGCAGCAGTATTTGAAATCTCAAATTCCCCCAACAATCTGATCGTTGAGCACGATCGTAGCGATCGTTGTTTTATGCAGAGCTTTATCTGAAACTCAAAGCAGCGGTATGTAAAATTAGTAGGCATGGCTGTGATGGCTTCTAAGGGCAAACCAGTGAAATGCTTGTTGATTGGCTGCCCTGCAGCTTCTCAACACGTGGAGTAAAATAGCAGAACCCCGGACCGAACCCGAACGATTTTTGAAATGTCCGGGTCCGGGTCCGTGCCACGGACACCTGAAAGTTCGGTACGGACCCGAACGTTACAGTCCGGGTTCGCTCAACACTATTTATCACCAATCCTTGTTTCCACAATTACCCAAAATTTTCAAAATCTGGTTGTCACATGGACAGAAAGTGTGGCGAAATTTTCTGAACAGAGGCTCAGACAGCAAAACAAACATTACAGGGGTGTTAATCCTTCCCTATGCTATCTACAAACCCTAAAAAAATTGTTTTGTCTGGAGTTACACTTAAAAAATGTACCTGTTCCACCTTACATACAAATTCAACTTAAGAACAAACCTACAGGCCCTATCTTGTTTGTAACCCGGGGACTGCCTGTATATATCCTCTGATTAATTCCCTCAACCCCCTCCAGCATTGTCCAGGAAGGTACAAGAGAAATGCAGATTCCCAGTTGCATTTACCATTAAATAAGAGAGAGATTACATGTATATTTATTTTAAGTGTCACTTGCACTAAAAATGTAAATTTATCCCTCTAAGGGCTTGTTTACACTTGCTTCAAAACAGGGCGTCAGACAGGCATTGTTAAAGCTCTGTTAACACCAGTCAAACTCATGTCACTAAATAAAATGGTTGGCTGACAGCCCTGTTTACACCTTGCGTTGGCTTAACTGCGCTTCAGCTTTGTGTCAAAAATTATACCCCATGTAGCTTTAGCCAGGCTTCAAAGCATCTCCAACACCTCCATAGAATGACAAAGCTTGTTTGAAGCTCTCTTGAAGCACCTGCGGCTTTTCAGAGGCTATAATTCAGCTTTAGCTTCGCGTTGTTTTGGAGAAATTGCAGGTGTGAGATATCAACAAACACACAGGGCATTTACCAAGCTTCAACAAGGCTTCAAAAGTGCATCACTGAAGCCTCGTCGAGGCCTTGTTGAAGCCTCACTGAAACCTCTTAGATGCACCGCCGAAGCCTCAAAAACACATCATAAAAGCTTGTTGAAGCTGTATGAG
Organism: Glandirana rugosa; assembly: GCA_018402905.1. Taxonomy (NCBI): domain Eukaryota; kingdom Metazoa; phylum Chordata; class Amphibia; order Anura; family Ranidae; genus Glandirana; species Glandirana rugosa. The sequence continues at coordinate 164,007 of BLSH010403094.1, read as the reverse complement.
CTTTAATGAGCATTGAAGCCGAAGCAAGTGTAAAAGAGCCCTTAGAGAAAACAAAAAATTAGAAGCTTTAGATGAATTCTAAGGGCTCGTTTACACTTGCTTCAAAACAGGGCCTCAGACATGCTTTGTTAAAGCTCTGTGAATGCCAGTTAAAGCCCATGTCTCTAAATAAAATGGTTAGCTTACAGTCCTGTTTACACTTTGCATTGGCTTTGCTTCGCTTCAGCTTTGCGTCAAAAATTATACCCCATTTAGCTTTAGCCATACTTCAAAGCCTCTCCAATGCCTCCATAGAAGTCTATGAGGAAACTTGTTTGAAGCTTGCTTGAAGCACCTGCGGCTTTTCAGAGGCTGTAATTCAGCTTTAGCTTTGCTTTGTTTTGGAAAAATTGCAGGTGTGAGATATCAACAAACACACAGGCATCGGCCAAGCTTCAACAAGGCTTCAAAAGTGCATCACTGAAGCCTTGTCGAAGCCTTGTTGAAGCCTTGTTGAGGCCTCACTGAAGCCTCTTTGAAGCACCGCCGAAGCCTCAAAAACACATCATAAAAGCTTGTTGAAGCTGTATGAGCTTTAATGAGCATTGAAGCCGAAGCAAGTGTAAACTAGCCCTAAGGTCGCCACACGTGTGTCTTGATCAACTTCCTTTAGATTCGTCAACAGCTATGCAGTGTGTGTGCTCCAGTTAAAAAATTCTTTCAATGTCCATAAAATAAGTTAGGCACTGGCACTGTATAGTAATTGATACATTTTAAGGCATTATACCTTTCTACTGCTATTAATCACACACACTCAAGCTGGACTAAAAAGTATAATATTAGCTACATTAACTGAAAGTCCCCTATACATTCAGTTTATCTTGTATAGTTAAGTATGGCCCATGCCCAAAACCTAAGCCAGCGCCAAAAATGAGCAAAATTAGCTAACAATAGAGGTGAGACAACTGAGAATGTTAAAGTTGACTATAATGGTCCCTTAATAAGGCTGATAACATTTACATAACACAAACCATATACCAAGGCACTAAACCTTATTGGCCAGTAGCGACTGAAGTAGTCCCAATAGTCCTGCTGCTGTAGAAATTCCCTTGAGGGTAAATCTGCTGCTGTAGAAATCCACTTGAGATTACAATACAAACAGACATGACCTCGAAACATGTCATTTTGGAGACCCTGTATGTTTACTGGATCTATGGACTCCAGTAATATGGCCACCTGAGGACTTCCTGCTGGCAGAGATGCACTTCAATTCTGATAGAGCAGCTCTAGCATCCCCACTGGCTTGAATGCTGCAGCTTCCTCCACCCCTACCTTCTAGGGAACACGGATCTTGCCACTTTATACCCGCTGATTTGGTAGTTTGTAAGAGCGCACCTCAGACAAGAGTCCCTCTGTGGTTTAGATATGCTTTTCTTCCACTGCACACTAAGGAAACCAACGTAAGCACCATTAATGATTGCTGCTTTTAGGTGGATACAATTTAACCACTCAGCCCTGGAAGCATTTACCCCCTTCCTGACCAGAGCACTTATACGGCACTGCGATATTGCGGCTGACATATCGGACACTTTTGACACTTTTTTGGTACCACTGGCATTCATACAGTGATCAGTGCTATTAAATGTACTGATTACTGTGTAAATGTCACTGGCAGGGAAGGGGTTAACACTAAGGTGCAATCAAAGGGTTAAATGTTTTCCCTGTCACAGTGTTCTAACTGTGTGGGGGCTGGGATGACTGAGGGAGGAGATAGATTGCTTCTCCCATATACTGGGAACATACAATCCCTTTCCCCTCCCCTGTCAGAACGGGGATCCGCTTGTTTACATTCACGGATCCCGTTCTGTCACTGCGGGGAAGTGTTCGCGGGTAGCCAGCCGACATTGAGTCTGCCCCACCCGCTGATTGGCTCCCCCGCTAGCCAGTGAGCATGCGCTCGTGCCTCTGGCGGCGCGCGCCCACAATACACGCTCCTGCGCCCGCCGTCAGGTGATGGCGATTCATGCAGGAGAGCCATGTTGCTGCCGTCAATCCATGCCGGTAACCAGCGGACATTGAGTCTGCCCCACCCGTTGATTGGCTCCCCTACTAGCCAGTGAGCATGCGCTGTACCTCCGGTAGGGCGCACGCATCCACAATACACGCTCCTGCACCCACCGTCAGGTGATGGCGATTCGTGCAGGAGAGCCATGTTGCTGCCGTCAATCCATGCCGGTAATCAGCGGACATTGAGTCTGCCCCACCCGCTGATTGGCTCCCCTACTAGCCAGTGAGCATGCGCTGTACCCCCGGTAGGGCGCACGCATCCACAATACAAGCTCCTGCTGCCATCAGGTGATGGCTTTACGCGCAGGAAAGCCATGTTGCCGCCGTCAATCCATGGCGGGCAGTCAGCAACTGGTTAAACACTGTGGACTTTAACCTCTTATTGACTCAATAAAGTGTCCACAGGATTTTATATAAGATCAGCATTTGGGCACATTAATTCAACACCACCACAAGAGTGTGTATTGCTTGGGCATGTAGTTGAGCATTATGTGCGGCTTTGGAATTAGTTTATAATTGGCACTCACATCCAGGTAATTTATAAAGACATCAGCACCATCATCTGAGTTGTTTATTATGACATCATATATACTCTCAAGTTCCTTGCGGTGTGTTTTATGTGTTACCTGATAACATTGAGAAAACACTTTTCATAATTCTGCACCTGTGTATTTAAATCATATTAAAAAGGAGGCATTTGCAATAAGTGCATAGGACACATAAAACATAAATATTATAAACAACTTGGTTAATCCCTCTACACGTTCTACTGGCTGGTGTAGTGTGCTGTCAATTGATGTACCCCACTTTTTTAAATAGCCTCAAAAATACATTTGGGTTAAAATTTTAATATGTGAATAATCATTGTGGTGGCTACTGAAGACTAAAACCCATATACAATGTACATTGGTCCATACATTATGGTCAATAAGAAACAAACTTTCCTAATCTTCTACACCAACTTTGGGGAAAAAACTTGCTAAGTATACTTTGAAATAGAGGGGGAAATATCTGAACAGTCATTCCTACTATGAGCAACTACAGGGAGGGCAAAAAAGTATTTGATCCCCTGCTGATTTTGTATGTTTGCCCACCGACAAAGAAATGATCAGTCTATAATTTTAATGGTCGGTTTATTTTAACAGTGAGAGACAGAATAACAACAAAAATATCCAGAAAAACGCATTTTAAAAAAAAGTATACATTCTACAAAGCTTGACTGAAATGGTTAAATTCTTTCTATTCTAATTTTTTCTATTCTATTGTTTTTTTAATTATATTCTTTTTTTATTTGTTTATTCTATTATATTTTTCTATTCTATTATTTTATTTTCTATTCCATTATTTTCTATTCTATTCTATTCTATTATTTTCTATTCAAATTCAAAGTTATACTATTCGAAATTTGAATTTCGGAAGATGGTTATATTCTTTTTATTCTATTCTCTTTTTTATTTCTATACTATTCTGTTATTTTCTATTCTAATCTACTCTTTTCAATTCTTTTCAAATTCGAATTGATTCTAATTTGGAAAATTGTTATGTTCTTTCTATTCTTTTTTATTTTTTAAATTCTATTATTTTCTATTCTATTATAGTCTATTCTATTATTTTTTTCTATTCCATTCTTCTATTCTGTTCTTATGTATTTGAATTCAAATTTATTCTAACTTTATTCTTGTAAATCTGTTGTAAATCTATTCTATTTGTTTCTATTATATTCTAGTCTATTCTGTTCTTTTATTTTCTATTCTGTTTTGTTCTGTTTTATTATTTTCTAGTCTATTATTTTTTTCTATTCTATTGCTTTATTTTCTATTCTATTTTATTCTCCTTGGAAATTTGAAAATGATTCGAATTCGAAAAGTATTCAAAAACTATTTGAAAATGATTTGAATTCAAATTTCGTCTGAATTTTTTTTTTTTTCGTTAGTTCGGATTTGTTTACATAAGGTACTATTGTTCCGAATTTTAATTCGGAACGAAACAAACCGCACATGTCTATCATTCAGATGTTCATTAACAAACTTCAGATGGGCCTGGCATGTGCTTTCTTGAGCAGGGAACATTGCGGGCAATGCAGGTTTTTCAGTCCTTCATGTGTTACCAATTGTTTTCTTGGTGGCTATGGCCCCAGCTGTCTTGAGGTCATTGACAAGTTTCTCCCTTGTAGTTCTGAGCTGATTCCTCGCCGTTCTCATGATCATTGAAACTCCATGAGGTGAGATCTTGCATGGAGCCCCAGATTGAGGGAGATTGACATTTATTTTGTGTCTCTTCCATTTGAGAATAATCACACCAACTGTTGTCACCCTCTCACCAAGTTACTTGGCGATGGTCTTGTAGCCCATTCCAGCCTTTTGTAGGTCTACAATCTTGTCCCTGACATCCCTGACATGGTCTTGGCTATGGTGGAGAGATTGGAATCTGATTAATTGATTGCTTCTGTGGACAGGTGATGTATTTTATACAAGAAACAAGCTGAGATTAGGAGCACTCCCTTTAAGAGAGTGCTCCTAATTTCAGCTCATTGCCTGTATAGAAGACACCTGGGAGCCAGAAATCTTGCTGATTGATAGAGAATCAGATACTTATTTCACTCATTAACCGGTTCCACACCGCGCGCAGTATATTTACTGCGGCGGTGTGGACGCTTAGCCCGAATCACCATAAAAAGGTGCCGATTCGCACAGGCACAGCTAGGGGGCGAGCGTGTGCCGCCGACGGTGCGCTCTCGTGCCCGACACACTCCGGAGGAGTGTGCCCGCGGCTCGGGCGGACCCGATGTCCACCGGCGTGCCACGATGAGCTGCTAGAGCCAAAGAGCGGGGAACCGCCGATGTAAACACGGCGGTTCCCGGCTCTTTCAATAGGGACATAAGAGATCTACTGATCCCTGTCACTGGGAGCCCAGCCCCTCCACAGTTAGAACACACCCAGAGAACATAGTTAACCCCTGCGGGTTAACCCCTTCACTGCCAATGACATTTATACAGTAATCAGTGGACATTTAAATTTCTGATCGCTGTATAAATGTCATTGGTCCCAAAAAAGTGTCAAAAATGTCCAACATGTCCGCCCCAATATCGCAGCTCCACTAAAAATCACAGATCGCCGCCATTACTAGTAAAAAATAAAAAATATATAAAAACCCCAGAAATGAATTCTCATCATCTGTAAACGCGGCAACTTTTGCGCAAACCAATCAATAAAGGCCGATTGCGATTTTTTTTCACCAAAAATATGAGGAAGAATATAAATAAATAATAAATAGAAATATCATTTTTTTTTTGCAAAATTGTCGCTCTTTCTTTGTTTATAGCGGCGATCAGAAATGACACAGCCGTAATCAAATACCACCAAAAGAAAGCTCTATTTGTGGGAAAAAAGGATGCAAATTTTGTTTGGGTACAACGTCGCACGACCGCGCAATTGTCAGTTAAAACGACGCAGTGTCGAATCGCAAAAAGTGGTCTGGTCAGGAAGGGGGTAAAACTTTCCGGGGCTGAAGTGGTTAAAATGCAAATAAATGTATAACTTTTTTGAAATGCGGTTTTCTGGATATTTTTGTTGTTGTTCTATCACTCGCTGTTAAAATAAACCTAGCATTAAAATTATAAACTGATCATTTCTTTGTCAGTGGGCAAACATACAAAATCAGCAGGGGATCAAATATGTTTTCCCCTTACTGTAGGAATGACCATTGTCAAAGTCCCTCAGTGAACGCATGAAATAACTGATGACATTTCCAGTCTAAAAACTAGATTCAGTTCACTAGAACAGCAAAATGTTGTCAGAGTGGTAGAGCCAAAGAAGAGTGGCATATATGTGGTGTTTTATAGGGTGGCAGAGTATTGAAAGTAAAGGCTGGTGGACCCAACACATTCATACATCTGCCAAATGGTTGTTGGCTCCTAGCCTTTATCATGTTTGTGTGCACAATGAGGATAGCAAGTACAGGGATGAACATGTACACCACAAAACTAGAACTAGGCCTATATTGGTAGGGAAATATTTCTTTGAGCAAAAGAAAGTATATGTATATCATGCAAATTGTGTCATGGTGCTTCACTGATTGGTGGCCATGGTGCAAATTAAATCCCAGAGCTGCAAAGGAAACTAGTGCTGGAAGAGTTCCAATGCTAGACCCTGTGAATGTAGCTCTGAACAAGGAGAAAGCGGCTATAAAATGTCCAGCATGTGTCACTGACAGTGAGTTGTGTTCTGATGTCTGAGTAGTGAAGTATGCCCACACAAGGGCATACAAGGGCCCAACATATTGTATATTATTAGAACTGCCTGGGAATATGTCACCCTGCCTTCTAGCTCAGTCCTGCCCTGACTGCATCCATCAGTCACTACACCTCACTGGTAGGTTTAGTGGAAGCTCCTCAGTGTAACATTGTGCTCTTATCCCCAGAGGATTTGTGGGGATTCTTTCAATAATATAATATAATTAATATGTAATTAATATAGTAGTAAAAGTTTGAAATTTGTCTATATGGATACAACATCCACACGGTCTTCTGTCTCAGTCTTACCTACATTGACTGCGGGTGCTCACTAAATGGGGTCCACCTTCCCCAACCTTCCAAATTCAAACTGCCACAACTTTTTTTGTTCTCCCAAAAACTTTATTGCAACATGGATGAGTTCACAATATCAAGTTCTGCTTTTTTTTTATTTGTTGCTTCCATCACTTGTTCTAAAAGCAAGAGGGGTTTTCCTTATTTGACGAGAATGCATAGGTGGTTTTGTATTTATTTTCTTTCTCTTTTTATATTCTAAAAAACATATAATTATTAATAAATATTTTTTTTTTCTTGTTCAGTAGTTATTATTGAAGGAAAGGCTGATGTTAGACAAGTGACTGCCAGTAGCGATCCTGCCATATGTCAAAATCACCAGTGGCAAGTTTGCTAAGAGGCTGTCTGTCCCTATGGAGTCCCTCTCTCTGTAGATGGGGTAGTGAGATGTCGCTATCATTCTTAGCATTTGAGATTCAGCAGTATTTTGTCCAGAGACAGAGGGACAGCTCCAGAGGAAGGGATTTCATAGGGACAGACAGGCAGCCTTTTTATCAATCCTGCCACTGGTGACTTATCTCTAGCAGCAGACTCACCAGTCTGACATCAACAAAAAGGAGTACAAAGGCAGTAGACATAGTAATTAGTAACAGAGATTTCCTACATATTGATTAAGATAAGAAGGTACACATATGTCTATACAAAGGAAAATATATACTTTACCCTTTATATAGTTTATCCTCTGTGATTTCAATATTTGTACATTTTGTACTGTATTCTACAGGAGCCCACATGGTATCTAAAAGAATATGATCGCACTAAATCAGAGAATGTTTTGCTCCAAGAATACAAAGTAAGATTCTTTTTCCATTTCCATCTGAATATCTTCATTTCTTGTAAGGTAGCTGACATGATGTTTTCATGGCAGTGTCCCAATCTTGGTGTTTTCCATTTAAATAGAAGCATGCAATGTGTCCGGTATTAATTAACCACTTAGCCTTCCGAAAGATTTACCCCCCTTCACGACCAAACCATTTTTTGCGATACGGTACTGTGTTACTTTAACCGCTTGCCGAACAGCCGCTGTCATAATACAGCAAATCGACGGAGCAGCTGTGGGTGGGAGTGCGCCGCCGGCAGCACGCTCTCATTTGATGTCCGCCACCGACCCGCGATCGCCTGTTACAGAGGCAGAACGGGGATCTGCCGATGTAAACATGGCAGATCCCCGTTTTGTCAGGACACATGACACAGATCTACTGTTCCCAGTGATCGGGAACAGTTAGCTCTGTCATGTCCCTGGTAGCCCAGCCCTCACACAGTTAGAACACAGTGGGGGAACACAATCAGTGGCAATTTTTAGTACTGATCGCTGTATAAATGTCATTGGTCCCAAAAAAGTGTCAAAAGTGTCCGATCTGTCTGCCGCAATATCGCAGTGCTGATAAAATTCGCAGCTCGTTGCCATTACTAGTAAAAAAAAAATAATAATAATAAAAATGCCATAAATCTATTCTCATAGTTTGTAGACGCGATAACTTTTGCACAACCCAATCAATATACACCTATTGTTTATACTGTGTATACACCTACTCTTTGTTTAGAGCTCAAAAAATAAAAGCCGCAGAGGTGATCAAATACCACCAAAAGAAAGCTCTATTTGTGGGGAAAAAAAAGGACATAAATTTTGTTTGGGTACTATGTCGCACAACCGCGCAATTGTCAGTTAAAGTGATGCAGTGCCATATCACAAAAAGTGCTCTGGTCATTAAGGGGGCAAATCCTTCCGGGGCTGAAGTGGTTAAAGTGATTGCAAAGGCTCGTTTTCTTCCTATAAAAATAACAAATATGTTATACTTATCTCTTCTATGCAAGCAGCTTGCTACGGGGGCACCGAAGTTGAGTCACAGCTCCCTGTGTCCATTCAGACACGGAGCCCTGACCCGGCCCCACCCCCTCTCTCCCCTGATTGGTTAGCTGACTTTGATTGACAGCGGGAGCCAATTGCGCTGCTGCTATGTCTCCACCGAATAGGAAGGAGAATCTGGATGGCTGAGATACTCGTGGACATCGCTGGACAGAGAGGGACCTTGGGTAAGTGTTAGGGGGGCTGTGGGAGGCTGCTGCACACAGAAGTCTCATTTAACTGACAATTGCACGGCCATGCAGCACTGTACCCAAATAACATTTATATTCTTTTTTTTCCCACAAATAGAGCTTTCTTTTGTTGGTATTTGATCACCACTGCGTAATTTATTTTTGCGCTATAATAAAAAAAAACAATTTTTTTTACTTTCTGCTATAAGACATACCCAATAAAAAAAATAGAAAAAATCTAATTTTTTCATAAATTCAGGCCAATATGTATTCTGCCACATATTTTTGGTAAGACAAAATCCCAATACGCGTATATTGATTGGTTTGCACATAAGTCATAGCATCTATAAACTATGGGATATATACTGGAATTTTTTTTATACTAGTAATGACACTTTGTGGGAACCAATGACACTAATACAGTGATCAGTGCTAAATATATGCACTGTCACTGTACTAAAGGCACTGTCTGGGAAGAGGTTAAACATCTAGGGTGATCAAAGGCTTTACTGTGTGCCTAGCTAGTGTTTTTGTACTGTGTTAGGTGCTTTTACTAAGGGAAGTGATGGATTTTATTCCACAAAATCCATCACTCCCCCCGCCAGAAAGGAATTCTGCCTTGTTTACATAGACAGGCGTGTGCCCCCTAGACGTAGGTGCAAAATCAGGTATATATACGTGATTCTGCACAGGAAGACTGCCCTATAGCCGCATATCTTCTATAGGGCGATCCTTAAGTGATTAACAAACAATCAACCTATTTTTCATATTCCAGTGCAGTCTAAAGCCTCGTACATACGGGCCAAATAGTGGCTGAAAACAGCCAGTAGAGTACAAACCTGACAACTTTCCGCCCGTTTGTTCAGCTGCCTGTCCAACCAGCTTTTGTCAAACAACCATGCTTGAAAACCAGCAGCCGATTAGCATCTAATCAGCTATTGCAGCCAATGGCTGCGAGCGCTGATCAATGTGTTCTGGCGAGGGCAGTCCCCCTGTCAGAACACAGTAGCACAGTGGGGGAGATTGCTGTACTAACATCGCTTAGTTAGTGCAACCTCTCAGTTTTTTTTTTTTGTTCAGCCCATCACAGCAACACAAGAAGAGAAAAGTGTTTCATGCCAAGAGGCACTTAAACGCCTCTTAGATGAAACGCGTTAATAGTTTCTCTATTCTCGTGTTGCCGTGATGTTATTGGATTTACTATCGTTTCAATAAATACGTTGGTGTTTTATCAGTACCAGTGTGTGGCCATCCATATATGATTTCCTCAGGTTCTGCGATTACGAGCTGGACCAGAACCTGATTTATCTTGGGGCTTAGACAGGGTGAACTGCTCTGGAGTGGTGTAAGGCATTTGTGAGCTTAAGAATGCTTGTCAGGTAAAGCTGTAATACTTGATCATACCCTTCCTGCCCCCTGCACATTCCTATTGACCCCTTTCACACCAAGGCATTTTTCAGGCGCTTTTGTGGTAAAAATGGCGACTAAAAAGCGCCTGAAAAACTCCCCCCAATACACCCCAGTGTGAAAGCCCGAGTGCCTTCACACTGGGGCAGTGCGCTTGCGGGACGGTAAAAAAGTCCTGCACGCCGCATCTTTGCAGGGGTGTGGGAGCGGTGTATTCTACCACTCCTATACCGCCCCTGTCCATGGAAAACAATGGGGCAGCACTCCCAAAGAGCAGAAAACCAATTTGGTAGCGCTGCTAACCAGCACTTTTAACCCCTGTTTAACCCATTGTGTGGGGGGTTAAAAGCACACCGCCGCCACCCAAATAGTGGCGCTATATCGCTGCTATAACGAGCAGTAAAGCGCCACAAATTAGCGGTGTTTTATCGCTAGCGCTCGGGCAGCCCCGGTGTGAAAGGGGCCATTGGGTTTGTCCCATAGAGAGCTGGGATGTACTAATTTTTGTTTTAAAAGTGCACATATCATTTAAACATGTCATGCAAAAACGTCTTCACTCACAAGTATTTTCTTTTTATAAGAAGGTAATTTATAAAGGGGATAGAGTGATAGCAGAGAAAGTAATCGATAAAATCGTAAAATCAAATAAAAGAAAACTGCATCCTCAAAAAGATATACTCATCCTTTGCTCGCTGTCAGAGAGCTGCACCAGATTTTGCACACTCCAGTTTTAGTAAATCCTTCCTTGTATGTATGTTCTCTTTCAAGACTTGAAAGCCTTTTTACTTAAGGAGTGTCTTTCTATGACAAGCAGCAGCACTGTAAAAAGATAATTGGCCCTACCAAGAGACAGGCTTTTTCCCAAGCTGACAGCTCGGATCTTCTGACGGAAGATTGTGGCGGTTCCCCCTTCACACACACCCGGTGCTACTCCTCTGATGGGACCATCCCATGGACCTCAGGATCCCCTGGTGGCTCAGCTGAGCACAGCTACAGATAAGCCTATGCCCTTATAGCACTGGGTGAGTGTGTTTTATTTGGTTTTAAACTATTTTCTACTCCTTTATTAAACAATACTGCATTAGATCCGGTCTGGTGTTTCTCTTCTCTCCTCCCCAGTTTCCTCGCTGTCACCCCACTGAAAGAGTCCAATCTGAATAAGCTTTGGAGTAGGAGCTTACCCAGTGAACAATGTAACTGCACCCTTCTCCCTTCAAGTCCATGGCTAACACATTTAGGTGTGGGAGCAATTGTCCTTCACAGCAAAAAGCAAACAAGATTGCAGTCACTCGGTTGTCATAGTTCCAAAGAGGCTGTATACATATAATGGGAACAAAAATGCACCTCACTCCTACGTGACCATGCTCAAGTCTTGTGACTGATCCCTCAGGGCAGAACATATACCCATAGGAGAGGTCACATATTCCCCCTACCTAGAGGTCATGATCAGTTAGTGCAATAAGGTGAGGGCTCCAATGGATCAAAAAGAGAGCATAGATGGGTGGCTATACCTTTTTGGGGGTGGTCTGTAGGAAAGTAAAAATGTTTCAAGATCTGACCTAGAAAGCTTTTTCTTTTTAGAGGTCACTCCTCAAAACTGTTATGGTAAATGTAATTATATTAAGACATTATTACACGTTCATATATTTTTTCCCTTTAATTTCCCATTGCAGGTGAAGAATGTACAAGCCTTGCCGGCATATTAATACCTTATAACCATTATTTGATATGTCATTACAGGATGGATCATTTTTAGTGAGGGATAACAGTCATGGCTCTCTCAGTGAACCTTTTGTTTTATCTGTGTTCTATGGAGATAAAGTTTATCACATCAAAATACGTTACCTAGAAGAAAGTCAGCAGTATGCACTGGGAACAGGACTCCGAGGAACTTATGTAAGTGACAACATGGCTTCTCAGCGTTTCTTTACATCAGTAGCCTCTTATCCATTTCTCCAAAACAGAGGACCTCTTCTTCTTAATATTTTCTGGAATGCTGGAAGAAGAGGCTCCTAGTAGAACTAAATTCATAAACAATAATCATTCGACCCGACAAACTGATGGCACTACATAAGTCTCAATAAATGTTACATTTTATGCAAAAATGTGGGTACGCCTGGTCAAATTAGGTTATTTGTTGTTTTATATGTGAAAACAAGTTAAAGGCAAATATAAAAGTTACAAATAAATTCAATTCTGCTCTGTATTTATTAATAACCCATTAAAAGTACAGTACTTGCTTAAATGAAACAAGTGTAAATACCCAAACGTGTGTTGATATCAGCCTCTTGCAATCCCCTTTACAACATTATTCAGATTGACTGGGAACTAATCATGTTGGCTGCAGCCATATGAGTTGACTAGGTAGCATTCTGATAGAAGAAGAAAGCAGAGTGAGTAAGGAGATGCACTCATCGCCCCATGACTGATCACACCAATGTTCCGTTAGCTGTAGATGTGAACATTATTTCAAGGGTTCTCAAATTTTTTTGCCAAGGGTTCCTCCAAGGTAAAAAGGTTGAGAAGCCCTGAATTTAGGGATTGGTTTTGGGTCCGCTGCCACTATAAGTTAGAAGCAAATCCTAAGGGGTTGAGATTTGTAATCCCAGGTAATAATTTATTTTTAAACCATAATGTGCTGCATAGTCTTTGAACTATGGCCAGCAGTTTAGAAGAACCAATAAAGGGCTTTAGGATCCACCAGCCCCCTTACCATAAAGGGGGGGGGGGGGCACAGAGCAGCTATAGAGTCAGTGAATAGGAAGCTGTTGTAAGTATGCTGACAAAATGTGTAGGAAGAGATAAGTGTCAGTTAGGAAACAGTACTTTATTTTTGCTTGCCAGCAATTTTGACAACCCCATTTGCTCCCTTTTTCCTATTACTGGAGGTTTGTTTGTTTCATTTTTATTTTGTGGTTGATTTGAGGTCATTGTTCACTTTTAGCTGCTGTTCCCTCCATAGTAAACTTTAATTTGTGCTTCACTTTAACCACTTGAAGCCCACGCTATAGCCGAAAGACAGCTACAGCACGGGCTTAAATTGCCAGGAGGGCATCCATGTACGTCTTCCCATGTTTCTGCTGACCATGCGGGCGGTGCACAAGCAGCGCGCTCTTTGATCCCCGTATCCTCAGGGCTCGGCTGATCACACCCTTTACCACGTGATCAGCTGTTAGCCAATGACAGCTGACCACGTGATGTAAACAGAAGCCGGTAATCAGCTTTTTTTTTTTTTCCTAATGCTGACAGCATGAGGAGAAAAAACAAGCTGATTACCGGTTCATGTAAAAGGCACATCGGTCCCGAACATCATCAGCCACTGCTGCTAAGCAGTGCCCACCAGTGTCACCTACCAGTGCCCATCAGTACTGCTAAGCAGTGCCCACCAGTGCCACCTACCAGTGTCCATCTATCAGTGCAGCCTATCAGCGCCCATCAGTGCAGCCTCATCAGTGCCCATCAATGGAGGAGAAAAACTACCTGTTTGCTAAATTTTATAACAAACTATGAAAACTTTTTTTTTTCAAAATTTTCAGCCTTTTTTTTATTTGTTTAGCAAAATTAAATACCATCAAAAGAAAGCTCTATTTGTGTGAAAAAAAATTATAAAAATTTAATTTGGGTACAGTGTAGCATGACCGCGCAATTGTCATTCAAAGTGCAACAGCACTGAAAGCTGAAAATTGGCCTCGGCAGGAAGGGGGTAGAAGTGCCCAGTAAGCAAGTGGATAAAAAGGGCCTTTGTTTCAGTGAGTGGTGTTCTGGGGTTTTCATTTATATTGGGAGTATATAGCTTTTTATACTCCCAACTGCTAAAAGCCAGCAGTTTGCTGTGTAGATGTGTAACAAAAAAAAGCCTGTTCAGATGCAAAATAAAAAATACAATGTAACATTGTTACATCTGTTTCATTCATCTGCAGATCAAGTATGATGAGCTTTGATCTGCAGATGATGTTCGTCAAAGCAATCTGACAAGTAAGGCTGGGTTCACACCTATGCGAATTGTATGTGGCTTAAACCGCATCCAATTAGCAGGACACTTGAAAAAATATTGTTTTCAAGGTGTCCAGTTCACATATGTGCGGTGCATTCGCACTCCGCATTGCACAAAAAACGTGTGCGTTTTTTGTGCAATGCGGAGCGAATTCCCAGCCTGTTGAGTTCAATGGGAGCACATCTAACACGGAGATGCACTCCGCACTGAGTGCTGATATTTTCCCCTGCTCATGGCCCCTCCCCCTCCCTCCCCCGCAGCTGCTGCGCTGTGGGAACGGACAGGAGCCGCCGAAATGGCGGCTCCGCCCCTTCCCAGCAGCAAACAGGCTGGAATTTGCACCGGACTGGTGTGAATCCAGCCTAATAAAAACAAATCTGTGTCAATTTATAAATATTTTTTTATTATTTGGCTCTATTTATTATTATTATTGTTATTATAAATTATTAACTCTTAATTTACCCTTATTAGTCCTAAATATCTCCATTTTCCCCTTTTTCTTTTTTTTTTTTTATTTGTTAGTATTTAAACTTTTTTTGTTTTGTTTTGTGTATTCATTTTGTTGGTGTCATGTGAAAATGGGGTAAAATTGAAAACAAAAAATGTTTTTTGATTTGTAAATAAAAAGGAAAAACTATACAACATTTTATGTACACAATTTTTTAAACATTGGTCAAAAAAAAAAAGTTTTTTTTTTTTTTTTTAATCGGAATACTTTCTCAATCGTTTGTCAGCCTCTATTCTTGACATGTGAGGTTTATGCACCTTTCACTAGGAATGGACTAGGCAGAACGTAGCTCAGCTAAAAGCAGACACAACCCCTCCCAGGGGGCAGTCCTCACTTGGTATAACCCCTCCTGCCCTGCTCAGCAACTCAGTTTTTTCTGCCTAGTGCAAGGAGTAGGACCTGGCTCCCTGCTGGGATCTGCGGTTCCCCATTTTTTTCTTTTTTCCAAGACTGCTGATAAAGAATGCAATCAAGCAGCCGGCTGGGTGACAGGCTGGAAATCCTAGATCCAGGGAGTCCCCCCAGCGCGGGCGACGGACGCGAGCTGACCCTTAGCTGTATGCGGCGTCGGCCGCGTCGAGCCTCGTTCCATGCGGGGCGGCCAGTGGGTTAAACGTCCCACCAGTACACCTAGGACCGGGGTCCGCGTCACGGGTGCTGCGTGGCCAGCAGCTCCCCCCGAACCGGTGGGGTAGCAGGTCTGCCTCGGGTGGCTACCCGATGCGCCCGTCCAGAGTGGTGAGTATGCTCCACCTTCCCCCCCCCCCCACGGGGTGCGGGGGGGGGGCGGTGGGTAGTGTCCCCCTTCTGCGGGTATAGGGGGCTCATCCTTCCTACCCTCTAGTATTGCAATTAAATAATCCAAATGCAGAAGGCCACTTGAATGCATCTTAATTGGATGAAATGCAGGGAAATCTATTGGAGAGATGTACAGTAGATAGGAACATCTCAAATCAAATCTATGCAAGATGTGCAGGAACACGTTTGAATCATTTATCAGAAGTGGAAAAAACACCTGATTTTGTTCAAACTTAGCCTCCAGCAGCACAGGCACAGTTAACCGTGTATTCACATCATCAAAGATGCTGGAAATGTAGGAAGTTCACTGAGGTTGAATCATGAAGTATAGAAACTGTAATCTTCCAATATTTCTACCATGGCATGATCATCCTTCTAACATACTTATCAGACCTCTGTCTGCCCAGAATGTTGCAAGCTAAGATCTATGAGCTGGCATCTAAATCTACAAGATGCCAGGTGAAGACGGTGCCAACGTTTGTGATCTAGAGTGGGGCAAGGAGTGGAATGGAAGAATAACTATAATTGTCTGGAAGATTGATTTATTCTTTTAACATGTATATTTTTAAAAAAACATTTACACTGTGACATTTGTGGGATTTTCACTTAAGTGGGTTTCCAGTGAGTTCACTCCAGCTAGGGAATGTTTAGGGCTCGTTGGCTCACTTTTATTTAAGTAAGAAAGAAAAGGGTCCCCAAAATGAAAGGTTAACCTTGCAGTAGTTTCCACCATCACTTCAAACACCAACCTGGCTCACTATGGCAGTACCACTGCTCAGGACTCAAGCTTAGGCCTTTTGGCTGGTTCTTCAGACAGACTCACAGCACCGTTGTGCTCCAATGCAAGCTCTGAAGCTTTCTCATAGCTCTCTCAGCACTCTTGCAGCTCCCTGCTGCACTGGCACATATTCTTGCCTGGGCAGGGAACCTCCTGTTCCCCACTCTGCAGCCCTGAACTACTGCTCTGTCTCTGATTTTATGGTATGTTCACACCTGCATACTCAGCCTGCTGGTCTCTAGTAAGACCTGGACATAGGGATAGAGGCTTTGTACCTCCCAAGACTTATTAAAGCCTCTGGACTCCAGACCCAAATCTGGGAATGTAAAAATCTGCTAAAAAACAACAACCCAACTTTCTCCATTCATAACAGCCATCCTGGAGCTCCATAAACTGCCTCCTTGAGAACCCTTTCCATTTACCTCTTTTTATACAGAAGCAGGGTCCCGAACTGTCAGAACACATACAATTTTGTTTTGCAATAAAGTATATCATTGTACACTTGTAAAGTGTATACGTAGTAAAGCGATGCACAAACTGTTGGCGCTATATAAATCCTGTATAGGAATAATATCCAACCCAAAAAACAATAATATATTGCACATTACCAAAACCCTGCACAGAAAAATACCAAGATAAAAACAGTGCAGTGCTAAAATATCACACACAAGTGAAAGCAAACAAGGAAATTAGGATTCATTTCCTTTGTGGGAATAGTGACTTCTGTGCCAAAAAGGAAAACATTAAGTAAGAACTAACAGCCCCACAAGCTGTGTTTAAAAGGTGAAGATCATAGGGAAAAACAGAGCGTCACCAAAGAACTTGTATGACCCCTTAAAAAGTGGTCAAATCACACTCACACATAATCAGAGGACATAGGTCCGCCATCCAGGTTGCAGAAAGCTCCTATCTACCTCCTCCAATATTGGTTTTGACCAAGCACTTTGACAGTGTGAAACGCGTCAGTCTTTTGCTCCCCCACCTGTATCCCCTATTTTTGCTCACAAATACAATAAATTATATTTGCTTCAAAATTTGGTGGGGGTGCTGCCATTCCCGACTTTCAAAATTCTATTTGACTGTTGCAGTGACAGGGCGTGCACCCCAGCCCATTCAGCATGATTGCAATTGGGAACTTTTGTTTGACTCTCACCTGGAGCTGCGGTCTCCTTTCTTCAGTTTTCACCTGAGATCTCAAATAGTGTCCTCAGCTCTACACAGTTCATTCCTATAAACTACACATACCCCGCCCCGCCCCTGTTATGGAGATTCAGAGAGAGAGAGCTGTCCATAGTCCAAATCAGGAAAGCAGGCTAGGGTGACAGTACTGCTCTCCATAGATATGGTACAGTGAGCGAGCACTCTCACCCTAGGACAGGTTGTGTTACTGGCATGATCACCAGCTGAAAATAAGGAAAAAATTTTGAAAGAAGAAAACTACACACTAGTAAGCTGGAATATATAACACTTTTGTTCTTGGGTTTTAAATAAACCTTAAGCCCCTAAGGCCCAAATATACTAATGGTGCTAGATCCTTGCACTTAGGCCCCATTCACACTTGCAAATGGAACCATTACCAATTACATACAGAAAACTCAATGGGAGCTCCTGACAACTGGCTGTGAGCAGCAGTCCCATTGAAAGCAATTGGAAGGTGACAGCTCCCACAGATAATCACAGCCACTCACATGTAATCACTAATGGAATGATTATCTCTGAATGATGTGTCCCGGATGCAGCTAATCTCTAAGGAAACCCCACGGGGTCTCTCGCATATAATTGGTAAAGGCCCCATTCGCAAGTATACAAGGTACAAGATTTTGCGCTTAAGGGCCGGTCCTTAAGCTGTTAAACAGTAGATACACTTTGGTGGATCTCATCAGCACAAGCACTGGGTGGATTTTTATTGTAGACTTTCTTTTGGACTTTTTTCATGGATTGTTTTCATTTTTATTAAGCACACATTTGTATCACAGTGCTACTTTTGAAGTGAACCATTTACACTTTGAGAATTTTTGTATATTGTTTGTATAGCATGGTGGCAGCAGTGAAATCAATTCTAATAACTCATTTTTGAGACACACGGTTATAATTGAGATGTAGTTAAGCAGATTGGAATGGTTTCTATATAGCATGGAGATTTAATTCTCACATCCATATGTATGATAAATAGCACTTGCAATTGTGTGGCACAATTCAGCACAGCTGATTTTATTAGCACAGCATACTCTATTTGTGGTAATACATAACCCAAAGTGGATAAGATTGCTATGAAACAACCTTGAACTGTGAGAAGCAAACATGAAGATTCCCCTCCTGTCTCTTTTTCTGCTACTATGTTGTGTCTGCAGTCTGTCTGTATCTAGACTCTGTACACAACAAATAGTGGCAATGTTCTGCTAGAACAGCAAATACACCGCTGTCCTGTTAAAATTTCACAGGTATTCAATCCAATGTAACATTCTACCTAAAATTCATTTTTTTAAACAAATTTACAGACAACTGGCACTCTCCACCCTTACGCAACAATATAAGAAAAGCACTATGCTGAACTTCCCATCTGACCCTTTCCTGGGAAGAAGATAAAAAAAATTACAAATAATTAAAAAAATAAGATTGTATTTAAAAAAAACAAAAATGTAAAATTACAAACTTCCATCCATCTCTCACACAGTCGGGTTGGTGGATAAAGGTAGTCAACCAAAACAGAAAAAAATGAATAAAATGACTGCAGAGACCAGACTTATTCTCTGGTCTCTGTACGGGAAAATAAACTGACCTTGCTCCAAATTGATGTATGAAGGCTGAGCCCAACAAGCAAAATGTAAATCCTCGGTTCACACAGGGGCGATCCGACTTCAGGCACGACTTCATAGGCGATTTCAGCGTGACTTTAGGCGCCTTACAGCGTGACCTGAAGCGACCTCCATGCCAGACGACTTTGCCTGAGCCAGAGAAGGGAGGGGGGGGGGGGGTTGCCTTGGTTTTTCATTGAGTAAATTATTTTATTCTTTCTGTAAAGTCGCTTCAATATAGATGGGGGATCCGACTTGGAGGCGACTTCCATTGAATTCTATGGGCACAAGTTGGATAGAAGTCGCGTTTAAGTAGTACAGGAACCTTTTTTGAAGTCAGAGCGACTTCAGTAGTGTACATTAAGATGGCTCTCATTCACTTCAATGGGATTTTTTCTGTCAAGTCCCCCCCAAGTCGCTGTAATGTGAACCGACTCTTCACACTACATCAATTACAATATCTCACAAAAGTGAGTACACCCCTCACATTTTTGTAAATATTTTATTATATCTTTTCATGTGACAACCAGGGGACTTGCTAGGTGGGAAAAAGCCCTTTAGCCTGAATAAATGCGGTGAAAAACGGGCATGGCTTAAACTAAACAGTGGGCGTGGCTTAACAGGATTTGGCTTAAGGGGTGTGGGTTGAGTCTGAGATGAACGAGGGATGGAGGAGGAAGAAAAAAAGAAAGAGATAGGGAGGGAAGGAGAGAGTGAAGAAGAAAGGAAAGAGGGATGGAGGGACAGCAGGCCCAGATCCTATATCACAACAGCAATATGTGTATTCCAGAAAGTTTAACAGCAGATAAAGATACTCCAAACACCTGGTGTTAGCGCTTCAATCATCGCGGCACCATGGTTGGTATGGTGTCAGGATGATTGAAGCGCGTTCTTTCTATTATTAAATTGTAATATAAAATTAAATTATTCAACTCACCATAATGCAGAATCAGTGGGAGCCCCAAGTGTGTCACTTGCCATGTCGCCTGCCACCAGGTGTGTCCCTAGCAGTGGAGTGTCTCCTTCCATCATGGTGTCCCCAGCAGCGGAGTGCCTCCTTCCATCACAGGCTGTCCCCAGCAGCGGAGCGTCTCCTTACATCACGGGGTGACCCCAGCAGCAGAGTGTCGCCCCGCAGTGTCACTCCTGAGTCCACCTATTGGTTGGAGCAGCAGCGTCCTGTAATGGATGTCACACGTCCCGCGGTAGCGGGATTGGACCACAGTGCTGACGTCCATCATAGGCGCAGCTGCATCAGCTTGTTTACTTTATGGCGGCTCTGGGCTAGTAACAGAATTATAAGCAAAAAAGTGCTGCGCTAGCAATCATAAAAATAATAATGATTATTAGAATAGAGTGAACTTGGTCATTGCAGAGACTCACTACTAAAACAATAGTGCATTTGAAAAGTAATAAAAAGTCCAAAGATGAATTAATAGAAAACGGTCCTCATTCATATCTTGAAAGTAGGTATATAGTAAGGTGCAAATAATACGCAAATCCTCTTAGTGCCACCATGCTTTGGGAAGTATTGTGAAAAAATCCCACCACCACGCTGTGATTGCGCTTACCAAAGTGAGATGGTCCCTTATTACAGGAGACCGGAAGGAGCCTTTTTTATATCCACATGAGAACGCGCCACCAGGGAGTATCCAGACCCCTACTGTTGTGTCTCGGTCACAGGCAATCTTTCTCCATACCGGAATGCGGGATAGTACATGAAAGAAAAAGGCTCCAATAGCATAATACAGTAAAGGTAATTGGTGTTTAATAAAGTATTGCACTTACATTTAGATACATAAAAATAGGCGTATCACAGGGAATGATAAAATCTCCAGAACAAGAATCGCAGTGTGTCAGAGTAGAGCCATAACCCGACCGGTTTCGTCGCTAACGGACGTCTTCCCGGGGTCTCAGAATTAGTAACAGAATTAGACTGCCTCGAGCCCCGGGGCTTTTCGGGGGCACCCTCAGGGCTGTAGCCCCCTTAGCCCCGGGCTAACGATGCCCCTGCTGACAACACTGAAGAAATGACACTTTGCTACAATGTAAAGTAGTGAGTGTACAGCTTGTATAACAGTGTAAATCTGCTGTCCCCTCAAAATAATTTAACACACAGCCATTAATGTCTAAACCGCAGGCAACAAAAGTGAGTACACCCCTAAGTGAAAATGTCCAAATTGGGCCCAATTAGCCATTTTCCCTCCCCGGTGTCATGTGACTCGTTAGTGTTACAAGGTCTCAGGTGTGAAAGGGGAGTCGGTGTGTTAAATTTGGTGTTATCACTCTCACTCTCTCATGCTGGTCACTGAAAGTTCAAAATGGCACCTCATGGCAAAGAACTCTCAGAGGATCTGAAAAAAAGAATTGTTGCTCTACATAAAGATGGCCTAGGCTATATGAAGATTACCAAGATCCTGAAACTGAGCTGCAGCATGGTGGCCAAGACCATACAGTGGTTTAACAGCACAGGTTCCACTCAGAACAGGTCTCACCATGGTCACCCAAAGAAGTTAAGTGCACTCGCTCAGCGTCATATCCAGAGGTTGTCTTTGGGAAATAGACGTTTGAGTGCGGCCAGCATTGCTGCAGTGGTTGAAGGGGTGGGGGGACATTCTGTCAGTGCTCAGACCATACACCGCACACTGTATAAAATTGATCTGCATGGCTCTCATCCCAGCAGGAAGCCTCTTCTAAAGATGATGCACAAGAAAGCCCGCAAACAGTTTGCTGAAGACAAGCAGACTAAGGCCATGGATTACTAGAACCATGTCCTGTGGTCTCTGTGGTCTGATGAGACAAAGATAAACATATTTGGTTCAGATGGTGTCAAGCATATGTGGCGGCAACCAGGTGAGGAGTACAAATACAAGTGTGTTTTGCCTACAGTCAAGCATGGTGGTGGGAGTGACATGGTTTAGGGCTGCATGAGTGCTGCCGGCACTGGGGAGCTACAGTTCATTAAGGAAACCATGAATGCCAACATGTACTGTGGCATACTGAAGCAGAGCATGATCCCCTCCCTTCGGAGACTGGGCCGCAGGGCAGTATTCCAACATGATAACGACCCCAAACACACTTCCAAGTCGACCACTGCCTTGCTAAAGAAGCTGAGGGTAAAGATGGACTGGCCAAGCATGTCTCCAGATGTAAACCCTATAGAGCATCTGTGGGGCATCCTCAAACGGAAGGTGGAGGAGTGCAAGGTCTCTAACATTCACCAGCTCTGTGATTTCGTCCTGAAGGAGTGGAAGAGGACTCCGGTGGCAACCTGTGAAGCTCTGGTGAACTCCAAGAGGGTTAAGGCAGTGCTGGGAAATAATGGTGGCCACACAAAATATTGACACTTTTGGCCCAATTTTCATTTAGGGATGTACTCACTTTTGTTCCCAGCGATTTAGACATTAATGCCTGTGTGTTCATTTTATTTTGAGGGGACAGCAAATTTACACTGTTATACAAGCTGTACACTCACTACTTTACATTGTAGCACAGTGTCATTTCTTCAGTGTTGTCATGTGAAAAGATATGATAAAATATTTACAAAAATGTGAGGGGTGTACTCACTTTTGTGAGATACTGTAGGTACATCCAATGCTGTTTAGCAAACAGCGTACAGAATAACACGTAAAATATGACATTCCTTATAAAATCACATCTTAACATAAACAGTCCCATACAGGTCCCTGTCTCCAACTTAAAAGTTGCAGGTAAAATCACAGAAAAATGTACTGATTTAAACGCATACTTGCATCATTTATCCTTTCTATAAATTACTTTTTATTCATTTGTGATGTGCCTTTCAACTCGCTAGAAAATATAACTACTTTAGGAAGTCAATTCCCTAGCACAGTCCTCTTCCCTTTTGGGGGTGTCAAAGTACTCACTGCTGGTCCCTCTATATATAACCTTTTATGTAGCTGTCAGGGAAGAAGCCAAGGGACATAGTATGCACCGGTGGGCACTGGTGTGACCACACTGAAAAGCTACGCTGGTGTGGCACAAGTAAATGACTTCATGAGAAAAAACTCATCTGTGCCCATAAGTGCAGCTTATCAGAGCCCACCAGTGCGGGCTCATTTGTGCCCACCAGTGCGGTCTCATCTATGCCCACCAGTGCGGTTTCATCTATGTCTATCAGTGCGGTCTCATCTATGCCCTTTAATGCGGTCTCACCAGTGCCCACCATTGCAGCTTATCAGTGCCCATCAGTGCGGTCTCACTTGTGCCCACCAGTGCAGCTTATCAGTGCCCATCAGTGCGGTCCCTCCAGTGCCCACCAGTGCAGCTTATCTGTGCCCATCAGTGTGGTCACACCAGTGCCCACCAGCGCAGCTTTTCAGTGTGGTCACACCAGTGCCCACCAGTGCAGCTTATCTGTGTCCATCAGTGTGGTCACACCAGTGCAGCTTATCCATGCCCATCAATGCGGTTAAACCAGTGCAGCTTATCAGTGTCCATTTGTGCAGAGTGGGGAGAGTTACCAGAGATCATCCCGCATGACAGAGTGGAGATCTCGATCTGACAGGTGTTGTATGTGAAAACACCGTTCCACCTCCCGTACCAGCATTGTAATAGACAGCACACCGGGAGGCGGGGCATTACTGCGGGAGGAGGAGGAGGGAGGAGGACACCACCTCCATGGGCGGCACAGACCGGGGTCTGAGAGACCCCTTCCGCTCACTACAGTCCCTGCTCGCTTCTAGAGAACTACTTGTGAGAAGTGACAAGACCGCTGGCTGGGGGTATAGGAGGAAAAGCAGCCAGCAGTCTTACAAACAGAAAATCACCGGAGATTAATCGCTTTTCTGCCAAATCATCAGGCTGCTACAGAGGAACTACAGAGCTCAGAAGAAGATTGATGGCATAGTTGGTGAAGGTAGGAGAGAAGCAAGTCAAATAGTCAGACAGACAACCGCTCCCAGGTAAGGGCTGATACCAGGTGCTCCGTCCAGACCGTGAGCTGTGCGACAAGTAATGAGATAAGAGATGATGGCACTCCGGATTAAGTGGTGAAAAGCAGTGTAGGCTTTATTGGAAAACTTACTGCATGGTGTAAAATGAGTCCATAATTCCAACGAATGCACAAATACAAATCCAGTCACAGATCAAACAGGTACAAGATGAGATAGACGCGTTTCACGAATCAATGTCCGCTTAGTCATTATCTCATTAGTCATTAGGAGAGAAGAAACAAGGGCGTGAAAAAAGTTTTTTCCCAGGGTTCTGCTTTAATGTACACCTTTAAAATATTCCTAATATTTTGCATGTTAACTTATATCAATTTACAAGGGCATATCTCTAAATGTACTTAGGGTTATTACACGTTAATAGAGATTTTTCCTTTCCTTTCCTCTTCTATGTAAACTTCTATAAATTTTTTAGATGAAAATTCCAATAAAAACATATTTTAAAAAAATTCCAAACTCAGTGTGTAGTGTATACAAAAATTGTGTGAGAATCCTTCAAACGGGCCCACTTCAGTGATTCACTGCCAACAGGCCCATGCAACACGAGTTTCTATGCGACACGAGTCTCTATGCGACATGCACATATGCGACACAATTCTCTATGCAACATGAGTTTATGCAACAGGAGTCTGTATGCAACCCGAGTCTGCGACATGTGTTGCTTTGCAACCGTGTGTTTTAGCGACCAAGTTTAACAAACATATTTTAACAAATGTGTTTTAAGGAAACAAGCGTTTAAGCAAACACGTGCTCCAGCAAACATTCATTTAGGCGAACATGCTTTTTTAGCAACCATGTGTTTAAGCCAGTTTGCAAGCATACCCCTATTCAACTGCAACCAGGCCCAATCAGGATGAGCCAACCACATATGCATAGTGTTGAGCGAACCCGGACTGTAACGTTCGGGTCCGTACCGAACTTTCGGGTGTCCGTGGCACGGACCCGGACCCGGACATTTCAAAAATCGTTCGGGTTGAGTCTCGTTGTCGTGTCTGTCGTCATCATTTCATTAGATAGAGTCCTACGTCCTAGTCCAGAATTTTACAGAGTTTAGACAGGGAGTGCGTCAGTCGATGGAAAGGGATGTGATTGGGTTCCTCGTACACTGACGTCGTGACACTGAGGTCGAATATTTCTCCGACCCAGTGTACTACGTGGCCGGTTAGTGTCGGTACGGTAATCATCCGTACCGACACTACCGAAGATTCCCGTTTGGTTACTTTGTGAACAACTAACCGACGGGACGTCGAAGAGTTGTGCACCTCATTTTATCGTCTTGGGGCCTGGCTTGGGCTTGCTAAAAACTTTACAGGCCCAGGC
>BLSH010403094.1:111430-134403 GCA_018402905.1 Glandirana rugosa | reverse complement strand
GATTTTAATTTATTTTCCCTATCCCCATTTATTTGTAGGGCACTTGCCCTAGTTTGAAGATGATTTTAGAACAGTTATATGGCTTCTACCATTAATTAATACTTTTCAGACACAGTTTGAAGATGATCCACATTCACCTCCATTTTTGCTTTTTTTATGTTTTTATTTTTTTAAAAATATTTACAGTTATTTCCCTGTCCCCATTTTTTTGTAGGGCACTTGCCCTACCCTTACCCCCATTTTACTTCCTTTTGCAGCCCTCTAGGGCTTTCCAGGACTTTGTTACAGCCATTTTTGTGCATAAAAGTTCGGGTCCCCATTGATTTCAATGGGGTTCGCTGTCCGTGCGATCGTTCGGGTTCCGTCCGGACCCGGACCCGGACTTTGTCCCGAAGTTCGGACGGACCAGCAGAACCCGAACTTCCAGAGGTTCGCTCAACTCTACATATGCATCCAATGTGGCCTCTATGCTGCTTCAGAACAGTAAAAAAAAAAATAAGCTCCAATGCCCAGCAAAGGAAAAAGAAGCTTTTAATAAGGACTCCAGCTTTTAATCTGAAGGGTCCTTAGTCATTATCAACAGGGCAGGCCAGGGATTTACTTAGGGATGTGACTGCTGCATGGACAGCTGGTACTCCCCCCTTTCAAAAAGCTTTCCTTCATAGGATATATTAGAAGGAACAAACAATCTGTCTGGGTGCACCCAGTCAGCATATATCACCCTCTCAAGGAGAGGGTGCAAAGCAAATCCCTGCACACCTTGTGGTATTTTAATGACCCAAAGGAGGAATACACATCCACAGGACTCTCCGCTGGAAGTAACCTGAATGCTGCAAGTACCTTATGGGTAAGTGCCCAGATAAGCAGCCTCTGAGACTGAGAGGAAGGTGTCCTTGGGGATTCTTCTGGCTCAGGACTCTCTGAAGCAGAATTGTCTGCAAAAGAATCGGCCAGATCCCTTGTAGCTACCTCCTCTCCCTCATCAACCTATTCTCGCTCCTGAATGGGAGGATTAGGGGAAGGAGACCTGTCACCCTTCTCACCCTGTGTGGTAGAAGCAATCATACCAGCAATCCTGGTTTCTAAACTCAGCAAGGCTGCTGACAGGTCATCTTTAGTAACAAACTGTGAGGAAACAGATGAGGGGTCAGCTACCATACCAGACAGCCGCAGCGCCTCAGATAGCCAGTTTGCTTCTGGTCTCTCAGGGGAATCAATGGCAGCAGTGGTCTGACTAGCCTCAGCAAGGGCTGTGGTAGCACACCTGTGACTCTAGCCTGATTACAGACAGGTTCGCTCCCCCCCCGTGCTTATTGGAAACCATGGCTGCTAGTGCATGCACTGCTTTGCCCACGTTCCCCAAACTCAGCTTCCTGTCCAGCCTGACTCAGCTCCCACCTCCAGACTCACATGTCACCAGGAGGATCTTTAGCCTGCTCTCCAGCCCTGTTCTGACTGCTTCAGGCGACTCTCCTGTGATAGTCAATTCACTTACATAGTGAAAAGACAGATTAGTACTGGCACAGGCTTCCCCTGGTGACAGCTTCACAGGAACTGCAGGCAAGACCAATCATGACACTGTCTTTATAGCTGAGCCCTCTGGTGGTGAGAAAAAAGAAGTGCAGGCAAAAGGAGGGAAATTTTAAACAAACTTTTTCCTATATTTGCAAGAAGCCAGCTGGGTTCAGTAACATTATCCCCATTGGGGATTACCCCCCATTTCCACTGCAGGGCCTGGGGGAGACTGCAGGCCCAACCTTCACCCATCACAGCAGGCTTTGTCCAAAGGACCTTAAAGGACCGGGTACCCATTCTGAGGGTCCACTCCCTTGGACCTGTATAGCACCCAGCAGGCGTACCTTGGTTCAGTGTTCTAGGTTTGCCTATACGCAGGATCCAGTGCCATATATGCTCACTTACAGGCAAAACCTTGCAGTTTCTTCTGTCTTCTTAGCGAGGCGCGGGTACCATTTATCTTAGCTTAATGCTGTTTGAAATGGATCCGGTATGAAGTCTGTCCCTGATTCTAAAAGAACCTGTGTGGGAACCAGCATAGAAGCTCCACAGAGCTGTAGAAGTAACCATCCACCTTCAAGACACTGGCGAAAAAAAACTGAAGTGCTCCCAGTGTCGGGGGGGGGGCTATATAGGAGGGGGAACTTCCTGTTTATTTTTTGTTGATTGCCAGTGTCCATTCACCTATAGGTGGTGCATAACCCAGTATGTATAGAATATATTGCCTGCTCTGTGTCCCGTGATGTCCGAGAAAGAAATACTGGGTATCCGGTATTGAATCGATTAATAAAATGTGGAACCTTACCTGTCCTTTGGATCCTAAGCTCTGCTTATTGGGCTGGAACTATATACTCCTCCTACATATACTGAAATTCTTTGTGCATTGTTTATTGCCCGGCAGCTCGTAGCTCAGAAATGACTTTCTACAACACCCCCCCCCCTTCCCATATAGCATTGGTCAAGGCTGTTGATACCGTAATTAGGGAGAAATTGGTATATCAACACAGAGGATGTCTGAAAAAATGTACAAATATTTGGGATGCTTGGCTGGGTAAACCTGGCTTAGCACCATTCCAACTAGTCAGGGACTGAATACTGAAAGGGGGAGTTTCCTCTGGTTTAGCGTGAAGGTTCCTTAAATCCATCTTTACATATTACTGGCCTAATAGTTATACTAGAATCTGGTCAGTCATCACCACAGTGGTTACCTCAGATTAGCTTCCTCCACTTGAAGAGATACCAGATGTAGATCTGAGTAACTCCCCCCACTGGGTACCCCTGTTGCAGCTTGAAGAATTGTATTTTTTCATGTCCTATACCAGGGCATTTTGTTCATCACACTGTAGTTTAACCACTTGCTTACTGGGCACTTAAACCCCCCTCCTGCCCAGACCAATTTTCGGCTTTCAGCGCTGTGGCATTTTGAATAACAATTGCACGATTGCACGATGCTGTACCCAAACAACATTTTTAGCATTTTTTTCCCACAAATAGAGCTTTCTTTTTGTGGTATTTGATCACCTCTGCGGTTTTAATTTTTTGCGCTATAAACAAAGAGAGAGCGACAAATTTAAAAAAAGAACAATATTTTTAACATTTTGCTATAATAAATATCCAAAAATATATATATATATAAAAAAATATTCATCAGTTTTGGCCGATATGTATTCTTCTTCATATTTTTGCTAAAAAAAAAATCGCAAGTGCCATATATTGATTGGTTTGGGCAAAAGTTATCGCATATACAAACTATGGGAATTGATGGCATTTTTATTATTATTTTTTTTTTTTACTAGTAATAGCGGTGATCTGCAATTTTTATCAGGACTGCGATATTGCAGCGGACATGTCGGACATTTTTGACACTTTTTTGGGACCAATGACATTTATACATCAGAAATTTAAATAGACACTGATTACTGTGTAAATGTCATTGGTAGTGAAGGGGTTAACACTAAGGGGCAGTGAAGGGGTTAACTGTGTTCCCTGTATGGGGGCTGGGCTGCCAGGGACATAACAGATCTAACTGATCTGGATCACAGGAATCAGTAGATCTGCTATGTTCCCCATCAAAGAACAGAGAACCGCCGTGTTTACATTGGCAGCTCCCTGTCCTGCCGCTCTAAAAGAGGATTGCGGGTCTCCGGCGGACATCGAGTCTGCCCTACCCACGGGCATGCCCACACAGCATGCGGGGGCCGCGAGAGTGCGCCGCCGCCGGCTGTGTGTGCGCGCTGGGAGCGTGTAAAGGGGCGGAAGTCCATGGACATCCCCCTGGCAATTCAGATCCGCGCTGTGGCCGTATTTCGGCTATAGCGCAGATCTGGACTGGTTAAAGTGGTATTTGTGTTTTTTCTTTCTTCCTTTTAGTTTTAGAATTTCTAGGTCTATTGTCATGTCATGCCATATCTGTTTATGTGTGAAAAAGTTCTTTGCCAGACGTTATGTACGCAGGGTTCTCGAAAATCTGGCCCTGCGTGGCACTCATGCTTCATGCTATTTTGTTGTCCCTACAATGTTTTAGTATGTAATTGTGTAAACAGGTGTAGACCTGTTATATGAAAAGTTTCAATAAAAATTATCTGATTACAAAACAACTTTCCTACAGACTAAATAATACACTGATTTGGGCTATTTTTACCACTGAAATGTAACAGAATACATATTAGCCTACCTTTATGAAGAGAGATGATTTATTTGCAAAATTTTATAACAGAAACAAAGAAAATGTGGGGGGGGGGGGGGGGTTCAATTTTTTTAGTTTATTTAGCAAAAAAAAAAACACAAAGTGGTGATTAAAGTGGTTGTCAACTCGTGACAACCACTTTAACCTACAGGTAAGCCTATGATAAGGCTTACCTGTAGGTGCCCTGCATATCTTCTAAACCTGTACGGTTCAGGAGATATGCAGTGTTCTGGATGTGCCAACGTCATTTTGGCACATGCGCAGTGAAGAAACAGCCTCCGTGCCGTTTCTTCACTGTGATCGTGCCGCGACTGGCGGCTCCCGCGTGCATGCGCAGGAGTGACATCCGGCTCTGTGACTGGCCGGAGTCGCGGCCCCAGAAGAGGGGCAGAAGATGGACGCCGCCAGCACAGGGGACTGCGCTTGACGTCGCAGGCTTCATTTGCAGGTAAGTGGCACATAATGGGCTACTATGCGATGCATAGTAGCCCATTATGCATCTACTTTACAGGGGACTGTAGAGGAAGTAAACCCAATCTGGGTTTACTTCCTCTTTAAATAGCACTAAAAGAAAGCTCTATCTGTTTTAAAAAAATCATTTAGGTACAGTGTTGCATGAGTAATTGTCATTCAAAGTGTAACAGTACTGAAATCTGAAAATTGGCCTGGGCAGGAATGGGGTGAAAGTGTTCGATATTAAAGCGGTTAAAAATAAGTTTACACCCAAGCACTTAGAAACCCCTCCCCCTCGCAAAAAAATTTGGGCCCTACCCCGAGCACACTAATGTAAACAAACCAATCAGGGATTTCTATGTATGGAAACGTTGCTTGCACTACACGTTATACAGTTGTGCTCATAAGTTTGTTAAATGGCAGAATTTATAATTCCTTGGCCATTTTTCAGAGAATATGTATTAGAACACAAAAACATTTCTTTCACTCATGGTTAGTATTTGGCTGAAGCCATTTATTATCAATCAACTGTGTTTACTCTTTTTATATCATAATGACAACAGAAACTACCCTAATGACCCTGATCAAAAGTTTACATACCCCAGTTCTTAATACCATGTATTGCCTCCTTTAACATCAATGACAGCTTGAAGTCTTTTGTGGTATTTGTGGATGAGGCTCTTAATCTTCTTAGATGGTTTAGATTCTAAAAAGCCTCCAGTTCCTGGAAATTCTTGGGCTGTCTTGCATGAACTGCACGTTTGAGATCTCCCCAGAGTGGCTCAATGATATTGAGGTCAGGAGACTGAGATGGCCACTCCAGAACCTTCACTTTATTATGCTGTAGCCAATGACAGGTCGACTTGGCCTTGTGTTTTGGATCATTGTCATATTGGATTGTCCAAGTATGTCCCATGCGCAGCTTCCTGGCAGATGAATGCAAATGTTCCTCCAGTATTTTTTCATAACATACTGCATTCATCTTGCCATCAATTTTGACCAAATTTCCTGCACCTTTGTAGCTCACACATCTCCAAAACATCAGCGATTCACCTTCGGGTTTCACAGGTCCTGTTGACTCCTTTCCAAATGTAGGGTTCATGGTTGTGGACAAAAAGCTCATCACTCCAAATGACTTTGTGCCAGAAGGTTTGAGGCTTGTCTCTGTGCTGTTTGGTTTATTGTAAGTGGGATACTTTGTTGCCTTTGCATAGTAATGGCTTTT
This sequence comes from Glandirana rugosa, assembly GCA_018402905.1. NCBI lineage: Eukaryota > Metazoa > Chordata > Amphibia > Anura > Ranidae > Glandirana > Glandirana rugosa. The sequence goes on along the minus strand of BLSH010403094.1, from coordinate 128,524 downwards.
TTCTGGCGACTCGACCATGCAGCCCACCTTAAGTGCCTCCTTATTGTGCATCTTGAAACAGCCACACAACATGTTTTCAGAGAGTCCTGAAGTTATTTGTGGGTTTTTCTTTGCATCCTGAACAATTTTCCTGGCAGTTGCGGCTGAAATTTTAGTTGGTCTACCTGACTGTGGTTTGGTTTCAACAGAACCTCTCATTTTCCACTTCTTTATTATTTGAACACTGCTGATTGGCATTCTCAATTCATTGGATATCTTTTTATATCCCTTTCCTGTTTTATACAGTTAAACTATCTTTTCCCGCAGATCCTTTGACAATTCTTTTGCTTTCCCCATGACTCAGAATTCAGAAACGTCAGTGCAGCACAGGATGAAAGATGCAAAGGTTTGTCAGGAGTCCAGAAACTCATTGACCTTTTATATACACACACACACACACTAATTACAAGCAAACAAATCACAAGTGAGGATGGTTACCTTTAATAGCCATTCAAACCCCTTTGTGCCAACTTGTGTGCATGTTATCAGGCCAAAATCACCAGGGTGTCTAAACTTTTGATCAGGGTCATTTGGGTAGTTTCTGTTGCCATTATGGTTTAAAAAGAATAAACACAGTTGATTGACAATAAATGGCTTCAACCAAACACTAACCACGAGTGAAAGAAATGTTTTTGTGTTCTCATTCATATTCTCTTAAAAATGGCAAAGAAATCATAAAATCTGCCAGGGTATGTAAACTTATGAGCACAACTGTATATCGAAATGCAAGAGCAGTAATTCTTTGGCCAATATTCACAGTTAACATTAAAGTGATGGAGCTCTTAAAGTGTTGCCTATAGAATATATAGGGTATCAAAGTTCTTCATAATTTTGTGGGTGTGCAATTTACATTACTCAAAAACACGAAAGGGACACTTTTAATCAGAGTATAGCATCAAGTCAATTAAACTCCTGGGATATTGAACTGGTCAGTTAAGTAGCAGAGGGAGTTGTTAAGCAGCTTCAGCTGCTTTGGTGTTAATGACATTAACAACAGGTGCACTAGATGGGCAACAATGAGACAACATACAAAACAGGAATGGTTTTACAGGTGGAGGCCACTGACATTTTTTTCCCCTACTCATCTTTTCTGACTGTTTTTCACTAGTTTTGCATTTGGCTCGGGTCAGTGTCACTACTGGTAGCATGAGGCAATACCTGGACCCTATAAAGGTTGCAATGGCAGTCCAACTCCTCCAGGATGGCACATCAATATATGCCATTGCCAGAAGGTTTGCTATGTTTCCCAGCAGTCTCAAGAGCATGGAGAAGATTCCAGGAGGCAGACAGATACTCTAGGAGAGCTGGACAGGGCCATAGAAGGTCCTTAACCCATCAGCAGGACTGGTATATGCTCCTTTGTGCAAGGAAGAACAGGATGAGCACTGTCAGAGCCCTACAAAATGACCTCCAGCTGGCCACTGATGTGAATGTCTGACCAAACAATCAGAAACAGACTTCTTGAGGGTTGCCTGAGGGTCCGACGTCCTCTAGTGGGCTCTGTGCTCACAGCCCAGCACTATGGAGCTCAATTGGCATTTACCATTAAACAACATAATTAGCAGGTCCGCCACTGGCGCCCGGTGTGTTTCACAGATGAGAGCAGGTTCACCCTGAGCACATGTGACAGACGTGAAAAGATCTGGAGAAGCTGTGGAGAACGTTATGCTGCCTGTAACATTGTTCAACATGACCAGTTTGGTGGTGGGGACAGTGATGGTCTGGGGAGGCATAGCCATGGAGGGACACACAGATCTCAACCCTGACTGCCATTAGGGATCGGGATGAAAGCTTTGAACCCATTGTCAGACCCTACGCTGGTGCAGAGTACCCAGCCTCATGTGGTGAGAGTATGCAGCCAGTTCCTGGAGGATGAAGGAATTGATACCATTGAATGGTCCCCACACTCGCCAGACCTAAATCCAATATAACTTCTCTGGGACATTATGTTTTGGTCCATCCGCTGAAGCTGATTGGACACAGGGGATGCCAATCAGCGGGTCCATTGCCCACCAGAGAGACAGAATGCCGATCTACCTATGTAAATAAGGCAGATCGCCGTTCTGACAGGGAAGAAAATAGAGATCTTGTGTTCCTGCTAAACAGGAACACCGATCTCTGTCTTCATCCAGTCAGAGCAACCCCCACACAGTTAGCAAGCACCCGATAGGCACACAGTTAACCCTTTGATCACCCTAATGTTAACCCCTTCCCTGCCAGTGCCATTAGTACAGTAACAGTGCATATTGTGTCAGGTGTCCGATTTGTCCGCCGCATTGTTGCAATCCCGCTAAAAATCGCTAATCACCACCATTACTAGTGAAAATATAAAGAAAAATCCCATAAAAATATCCCCTAGCTCGCAGACGCGATAACTTTTGCTCAAACCAATCAATATACGCTTATTGGGGATTTTTTACCAAAAATATATGTAGCAGAATAAATATTGGCCTAAATTCATGAAGAAATTTGATTTTTAAATTTTTTTTTATTGGGTATGCTTTATAGCAGAAAGCCAAAAATATATTTTTTCAATTTAAAATTGACAGTCTTTTTTTGTTTATAGCGCAAAAAATAAAAACCACAGGAGGTGATCAAATACCAGTGGGGGGATTGGTTAGCTACTACTTAAAAACCACAGGAGGTGATCAAATACCACCAAAAGAAAGCTCTATTTGTGGAAAAAAGGACATACATTTTATTTGGGTACAGCGTCACACGACCGCACAAACGTCAGTTAAAGTAACGCAGTGACATATCGCAAAAAAGTACCCAAGCACTGGTCACCAGCTCATCAAAGTACCCGAGCACCTGTCACCAGATCTTCAGCATACCCGAGTACCTATCACCTCTGCCCATCTGAGTATCTGAATACCTGTCACCAGCCCATTTAAGTTTAGAAGAGGTAACAGCTGTGTCTCACCGCTCACCGCTCAGATAACTCCTGGAATTCCAATCAGCCGTGGGTGCCTGCCCCGGCTCGCCACCGCAGCATCAGAGAAACAAATAACAAACGGCGGCGCTCCACAACCGAAGCCGGTGACTGTGTTTATTGCAGAAAATAAGCCATGTGGGGTACAGGACAAAGTGGTAGACGCGTTTCACTCAATTACGAGCTTACTCATTACAAAAACATTATGGACATACAGCATTTAAATAGGTAGAAGTGCTCCACCCCCATTAATTGTTTAATTGTCTAAACAGTGGGGGGATTGGTTAGCTACTACTTAGATGGAATACAGCTGTAACACTTGCTAACAACATTATAAAAACATTTGGCATGTAGAGAAAAATAGAAAATACTAATTACATATTTGGGAAAACATAACAAAAACAAAAAAGAGAAAAGAATACGTAGATGTGGCAAAAAGCATATACATATGTCATAAATTGCCTGGTATACATATACTAAGCGTCAAACAATGAATAAAAAACAATAACCAAGTATGTACATATATGTAAGAAAATAAGTGCATTGTTCCCACATAATGCCAAAACATAAATGGAATATCAATGAAAGGAAACACAAATGCACTCACTTATCAATATGTGGGCATGGAAGATACAAAAAAATAAACAAAAATAGTGGAATTCAATTCACACAGCCCAAAACACATCCGACCTACAGTGGGAGAACACGATCCCCAACCGCAGATCGATGTGTATATATACTGACAAATTGTTCATAGATAGTAATTTCACTGATTATTTACCTACACCTATCAAAATTATTATCAAAAGTTAGAATCATGTGGGGGCAATTCATAATGAAAAACCCTTCTCATAGGTAGCCCTCACAACCCTGCACGCAAAACATGTACCAACAAAAAAGTTGTGTACTCAATGGATCAAAAATACTTTTGATATTGAAATAATTCAACTATCAAATGAGCATGTATGGATGCATGTATGACTACACAGAGCCGCAGGTAAACACAAACATGTGGGATGGAGAAAAGAGCAACTACAGGCGACCGAAAAAATTATAAAAGAAATTTAGTAGAACATAGTAGAAATGCAGTAGAACGTATTCCCATATATGGACAGATATCATGTACGATTTCAAATGTTCTATTACGATGGAGAAAGAACCCGCGGAGAAAACACCAGAAGAGGACTTGGACTTCAACTATTGGTCCCCCTGAATGAATACAAAAGTATATATATATATATATATATATATATATATATACATATCAAAGATTAGGAATAAAAAAATAATAATATAAAAAATAAAAATAAAAAAAAACCTGCTTGATTATACCTGGTTTTCGTCTGGTTTACACGATGTGTGAGAGCCAAAATGCACAGGGGATCAGCCGCACTTTCAGACAGCTAACGGATATTCCGTTCAGGATGGATGCCCGGAACACACTGATCAAAGGTGCGGAGGGCAACCTTGGCTCAATCAGACTCCTATTTAGGAGATTGGAAAAGGCGATGAATAAAGAGATAAGAGCCTATTGGGAATCCTGTACCCTGTCTGAATATGTAGCTCTGGAGAGTATACCTAGAGGATTACGGATCAGGAAGTTCCCTACATTTGAATTTTTTGACGAGGAAGAAAAAGTGGACAGATTCCTTATCCTCTTGCTCCATGAGCCTTATGAATATCATCATTGCTTCCAAAAACAAGGAAATGGAGGCTCTCCAATTGGAAATTTCTGGCCTTCAGGATGATATTAAACCTTTACAGAATATGGCTGATTTTTAGGACTTCGACAGATTGCTTAATGAAAGACTTAATCAATTTTAAAAAGATATTATCGATAACAAAAAGGAGAAAATGTTCAGAGACAAATTGGATTACGATACCAACACGGTGTATGTATGGAAGCGGGACAGAGGAGCTTTTCATCTAACAAACATGTTAGTTTTTCAGATATTGAAACACAACATATTGAGGAATCAATTGCTACATCTGATTCAGATCAAGCAGGAACACAAGTGATTACATCGACAAAACCACGCCTTCAGGGGCTAGCACACCTATTGCCCAAAAAAACTGGTCACGGGAACGCAAACCACACAGAAAGACAAAACGTCAAGATAGGAAAAGACAAGACGAGGGAGGAAACGAGGAGGCAAAGAGCGGTATCAACAGATATCCCACACGGACACAGACTCGCAAATCCTAACAGGTACATCTAATGTTTTGAACCTCTCCAAGAGAATGCTTACAGTTGAAGAGACTACTCTGTTATCCAGGGGCCTAAATTTTTGTCCCTCTAAACATTTTAATGTTTTTGATACCATTTTGGATATTATGTTAGGAATTTTGTTGGTGATGTCTTAGGTGAAAAAAGTAATGTGCAGGAGGTTTGTGTGGAGGACATTGAACCAACATTTCCATTTAGGGAAATATGTGCTATCAGCGAGTTGGAGGATTTATCATGGGAGGGAGATACTAGCCCAGGTCATATGGAGGGCTCCCCTGATGTTTTGATTAATAAAAACGCCTCTGATTTCTATCCGATTGCTGCCCGTTGCCCTGAAATGGATAAATTCCAGAGACTGATTGAGAAAGATTTGGTTGATTTGGCCGCTGGGGCTCATTCGGATGGAGGCAGTACTCGAGATAATCTAACATCAAAGAAGAGATTGGCCATGAAGGATTTGGAACAGGATGAAACGATTGTTATTAGAAATTCAGACAAAGGGGGTTTGGTGGTGGTTTTGGAGTCAGACATGTATAGGAGAGAGGCCGAAAGACAATTAGCAGATACTGACACATATCGAAGGCTTCCGGGGACCCCACAAAGAAATTTAAGCTCAAACTTACCACTTTGGTGGAGGAGGGGGTGGTCTTGGGAGTCTTTGATAAAAGGATGGCAGAGATGCTAGTCCCACAATACCCTACCATTGCAATCTTTCATCACTTACCTAAAACACACAAAGGTTTAGAACCCCTTCAGGTAAGGCCCATTATAGCTGGGATTGGTTCCCTTAATGAGAAACTGGGACAATGGATGGATGGTATATTGCAACCGTTCGACCATAAACTCCCAGGCTTCCTTAAGGACAATAACCATCTATTAAACATTATGAATAAAGTGGAGTGGTCACCCTCCTATTCATGGCGGACGTGTGATGTAAGCAGTCTCTATTCCTCCATCCCCCATGAACTTGCACTGCAAGCGATAGATTTTCACTTGCAGAGGTTCTCCAATTTCAGTCCTGAGGTCCGGACATTCATCCTAAGTGTATTGCAGTACCTTCTCACCCACAACTATTTTATGTTCAATGATGAGTTTTTTTCTACAGCAGTGTGGGGCAGCGATGGGGGCTAAGTTTTCCCCACCGCTGGCCAATTTATTTATGGGGTGGTGGGAGCATACTGCAATATACAGTTCAGCCAATCCATTTAGAAATTGTATACATCCATTCTTTTGCTATATAGATGACCTTATCTTCATAGTGGATGATGGAATTGGATGTTTACAGTCGTTTTTGCAATATTTAAATAACAATAGTATGAACCTGCGGTTCACTGGACAGATAGATAGGAATGTGATGTTTTTTCTGGACGTCCATTTAAAAGCAGCAGGATCTGTGGTCAACACGTATCTTTTCAGAAAGCCACTGTCTGGCAACACCTGATGGCTGAGTCGGGACACCCCAGACACACCATCAGGGGAATTACAGTTGGGCAGTTTTTAAGACTGCGTTGGATTTGCAGTACCGGTGAGTCTTTTGACGCTCAAACAAAGGCTCTTTATGATAGATTTCTCAGAAGGGGTTATCCTAGGTGGATGCTTGATAGAGCAGTATTGATTGCTAGATCCAAGAATAGGTTGGAGTTGTTGAAATACAGAGGAATGAAAACTAGCAATAACCAGCCCATCAAAGTACCTGCCACAGCCCATCAGAGTACCTGTCACCTGCCCATCAAAGTACCCGAGTACCTGTCACCAGCCCATCCGAGTACCTGTCATTTGCCCATCAAAGTACCCGAGCACCTGTCACCAGCCCATCAAAGTACCCGAGCACCTGTCACCTGCCCATCAAAGTACCCTAGCACCAGTCACCAGCCCATCAAAGTACTCGAGCACCTGTCACCAGACCTTCAGCATACCTGAGTACCTATCACCCCTGCCCATCAGAGTACCCAAGTACCTGTCACCAGCCCATCTGAGTACCGGAATACCTGTCACCAGCCCATCTGAGTACCTGTCACCAGCCCATCCGAGTACCTGTCACCAGCCCATCAGAGTACCAGAGTACCGGTCACAAGCCCATCAGAGTACCCGAGTACCTGTCACCAGCCCATCAGAGTACCAGAGTACCGGTCACAAGCCCATCAGAGTACCCAAGTACCTGTCACCAGCCCATCTGAGTACCCAAGTACCTGTCACCAACCCATCTGAGTAACCGAGTACCTGTCACCAGCCCATCTGTGTAACTGAGTACCTGTCAGCAGCCCATGAGAGAACCCGAGTACCTATCTGCAGCCCATCAGATTACCCGAGTACCTGTCTGCAGCCCATCAGAGTACTCAAGTACCTATCTGCAGCCCATGCCTCATAGAATATACATTGGGGCATTTGCTTTTCAAAATGGGGTCATTTTGTGGGTAATTCCACTGTTCTGGTGCTCCAGGACCTTCAAAAGTGTGATAGGTAGGAATGAAATGAGATGTGTAATTTATGCTCCTAGAATGCCTGAAGGTACTACTTCAATTTTGGACCTCTGTATGTGGCCAGGCTGTGAAAAAATTGCACACATATGGTATTGCTATACTCAGGAAGAGTAGCAGAATGTATTTTGGGGTGTAATTGGAAGTATGCATATGCTGTGTGTGAGAAATAACTTGTTGTTATGACAATTTTGTGTAAAAAAAAAAAAAAAAAATCTTAAATTTTCCAAGAATTGTGGGAAAAAATACAACTTCAAAAAACTCACCATGTCTCTTACTAAATACCTTGGAATGTCTACTTTTCAAAAAGGGGTCATGGGGGATATTTGCACTTTCCTGACATTTCAGGGTTTCAAGAAATGATAGGCCATCAGTGCATCAAGTTTGATCAATTTTCAATGATTGGCACCATAGTTTGTAGACTCTATAACTTTCACACAGACCAAATAATATCCACTTATTTGGGTTATTTTTACTACATATATGTAGCAGTATCGGTTTTGGCTCAAATCTATGAACAAAAATTACTTATTTGCAAAATTTTATCATAGAAACTAAAAAAAAGTTTTTTTTTAATTTTTGCTCTTTTTTCACTTATGTCGCAAAAAAAAAAAAAAACCCAGAGGTGATTAAATACCACCAAAAGAAATCTCTATTTGTGTGAAGAAAAAAGATAAAATTTGTCTGGGTACAGTATTGCATGCCTGAGTAATTGGCATTCAAGATGTGAGAGCACTGAAACCTGAAAATTGGTCTGGCCAGGAAGGGTGTATAAGTGTCCTGTATTGAAGTGGTTAAGGGGATGAAACCTTCCAGGGATGAAGTGGTTGAACTATGATCATATGTATAGATAGTGCATCCCTCTACTCAGAATTGCCATGTTTAATATATTTTAAAGAAAATGTACAGTATTTTATTTTTTAAGATATGTTTAAATAGATCAGCTTAAAGCTAAACTTCACCTAACTTCTCCTCTCTCCTCTTTGACACTTGGCCAAATGTTTTTTTTTGGGGGGTGGGAGGGGGCAGGGGGCAAATACATGGTTTTGACAGGTACCCATTTCCACCTTTACTCAGGCCACCAGAACAGAAGTTCTCCTTACTCCCTCCCTGCAGTCTTCTGGGACATGTCACAGATCACAGAAAACTGCAATAAAATTCACAATGCACAGCGGGCAGCCAGCTGTGAATTTGCAAGCGGTCACAGCCGGGTACCCACAGTTAAGATGCCGGAACCCATAGATGGTACCTGGCTCCCCCTCGGGTGGGCAGAGCACTGGATCCTGGGACAGGGGAGTGTCTGTTTCCTAAAAATCAGCCGCTACAGATTTTGTAGCGGCTGACTTTTAATTTTCAGAAAAACGTCTGGAGCTCCTCTTTAGATTGAGATGACCAGGCTGACATCTGCAGACACACACACGATACCACTATCACAACCATACTGATGTAGCAAACAGTGTGCCCTCAGAGCCACAATCAGGACCTTAGTGACATAATCAGGAACATTTCTGTAGAGACATTCAATACAGCACTGACAACTAAAAGATGCTTTGATCTACCAAGAACTTACTTGTGCCGAGTAGACATTAGGCCACATAATGTCAGTGCCACTATAGCAAATCTTGCTTGGGATAAAACACTCAGTGACTCTCACTCCAACATAACAGTGAAAGAAACCAATACATGTTTGCATCGACTGATCGACAGTTTTCCTCTGCAGAAGCCATTTCTCTATTGTCAAGGCTAGGTTGTAAATCCACCAAACTAGGGAATTCCTGGATTTGCTGGATAGGAGGATGGGTATGTAAAGAGAAAGAGCATCCCTGTTCCATGCCAAACAAAATGTTGTGTTGGACAGGTCTCAAATGAAATTGGGTTAATGGAGGTCACAAAAACAGCTATGAAGGATGTCACCACAAGGCCCAGAATACTCAGAATACAACACTAATGTGACTTTTTCTGGTACGTTGAAGTTATGATCCATAAAAATACCAAAGATTGTATCGTAAAATCTTTTCACCTTATTTACATCACAAAATACTTAAAACAACATATTACGGCTGGTAATTCAATTACTTATCCATAATTTTTACATAGAACGTCTCTTAAAGACATATGATCAATTTCTGGAAATCCCAGTCTAGTTTAACCTTTGATAACATGTTCACAGTAGTTCACACAATTCATAGACTCAGGATTTTTGCCTCAACGCATTTTATAAACAATGTTCAATTCCTTAGAAGAATATGGTCAGTGGATTGTAGATCTATGACATACAAAATAATAAACATTATACATTCATCCTCTTTCCGCTCGAGCTTCCAGGGGTTGTTGGAACATTCTTGTGCCACCATTGACTCATACTTTTGAAAACTCAAAAAAGGCAATTTTCCCAGGTGGCACAGAGTGCTACAACCTACCTGGCGTCTGGACGTTTTTGTTATAAGTTTTGTGTTATAAATATTTTGTCTCCTGTCATTATCTTTTGTACTTCTTTACCATACCTATATGGTGCCCAGAGACATGACCTACATGGGGGGGCTCCTCCATGTTAAGGACATTTGATTTTTAAACTATATGCTTTGATTAGCTATTTCAATAAATGTATATACATTTTCATATATACCCAATTATTGTCATTCATAAGCTTCTTTTTTGACCCCTCTTTGGGGAATATTTTGGTATGATAGTTGGTAGGCTTTATGACACCTATATAGTAACTACAGGGTATTAAATTAAATTTTGTGTATTACAGTCCTCACCTATTGTGAGATAGTTACTACATTCATTTGTATTTGTGATCTCCATCAACCAATAATGATTGACCAAGTTCCATTTACCTAGAATTAAATTTGGCCCAATTAGAATGAAGCTGCCATACTATTTTTCCGAAATCTAAGCAGAAATCTCAGCAGGCAGAGAAGCAGGAGAGCCCACAGAGGACGCCCCTTCATGGATAGGCCTATACTTGATGCTGTAAATGAATGAACATAAGATGGATCCATACCCCCAATTATCTAAAATCACAAAGGCCTACCTATAGGGCCCCTTGCACATGGCCATCATAATTTACTGATGTTTATTCAGGAACTTGACAAAGTCCGAGAGTAAAAAAAAACTGTATAAAGACCTTGAGTAATGTTGAGTATAGGTGTGTAAAGGCGCCTAAGTATATAGATGAGTAAAATTCTTCTTCATTGCCAATGTTGTAATACACAAATTTATATGCATGTAAATTACTGCACTCAAATTAAAAATTTTCTATTTTTGTTTCACAGCTCTGTACTCTACACTGCATCACTGATCTTTACTGCACTGTGTGCATTGTTCTATAGACAACAATGCATCTTGTTTCAAATCAGTAAAAAAACATGGCATTTTTTACTCCCGTGTGCAAGAGGCTTAAGGGATAACAAAACTCCATGCCAAAAGGTTACCTAAGGTACAAATATGGAGATTTTCACATATCGTCGATAAAAATTCACGGTATCTGAACGTTTTTGTTCTATCAAGAGAGGATATACTTTCTTAGATTCCGCATAGAAGGTCTTTGATCTTAAGTCCCAAGCATGAGTTCTAAGAGAGAGCAGTTTGTGCTCTGGAAGGATGACTAATGCATAGGCTGTATGTAGACGAAGAGAAGGTCGGAGAACAGTTTTGAATGCTCATCACCCACCGAAAGCTTGGAGCATTTGAATTATCTTGTGGAGGTTTGCAGATAGCGGGAAGGGAGAGAAGTTCTTCAAATGCAGGTTGTCTAGATAAGATGGGACTTTGATGCCCTAAATTCTGAGAAGGGCCAGAACAGGTTAGAGTACCTTTGTGGCTTTCCTGTGAGAATAGGACAGGCCAAAGAGCAGAGTGACACTAGAAATGACTGTCATTTGCTGCAAAGTGTAGAAAGTGCTGATGCCTACAGATGCTAGGTATTGCCCTTGCAGATTTGAATGCAAAATTTTGGAAGGTATTTGTTTAGGGACTTTAGGTCCTGAATAGGAAGATTACCCCAGGAGGGTTTTGGTACTGTGAGCCGGTTTGAATAGAAGCCTTGGAACCTGTCCACTAACAGTACTGGAACAACTACTCCCTAGGATAAAATATGGTTCAGGGAAATCTAAATATCTGACCGTCCTTGTCAAGATTTTGGTTGGCTGACCTGGAGGAAAAATTCCTGAACAGCATACAGCATAAGCCATACAGATATTATCGTTATATTGATGATATTTTTATGATATAGACTGAAGGTGAAGAAAATTTTAAAAAGTTTGGCTCATTGATCAACACCTTTCACCCATCTATCAATCTAAAAATTGATTATTCAAACACACGTCAACTTTCTAGACACTACAGTATACATCAGGGGTGATAAGCTTCACACGTCGATATACAGAAAACCGACTGACCAATGCAACTATCTCCATAGTTCCAGTTTTCACCCCCAACACACTAAACGGGCCATCATACACAGCCAGGCCATCAGATACCACCGAATATGTTCAGACCCAGAGGACAGAGATAAACATCTCAGAACACTGGCAGACTCCTTCCATAAGAAAGGATACAAAGACAAAACCATAAACAGCAGCATAAACACAGCCTTGAAAACCCGAAGAGAAAATCTACTCCAATACAAAGAGAAAAAAACAAATAACCGTGTCCCTCTAGTCACTACATACAACCCAGCACTAGAAGGGATAAAAAAGATAATCAAAGATTTACAACCCATTATAACAGAAGATGATACCCTGAAAAATATTCCAACAACCCCCAATATTGGCTTTCAGGCAACCACCCAATCTCAGACAAAAACTAATCAGCAGGAAACTTCACTCTGATTATGAAGTCACGAACAATGGAAACCAACCCTGCAATAAAAAACGTTGCAAACTGTGCAACCAGATCAATCCATCCAAGAGTGTCACACACACACAAATGGGACCTTCAATATTATGGGATCATACAGCTGTACCTCTAGTAATGTGGTATATCTGATTCAATGCAGTCGGTGCAACAAAGGATCCTATGTTGGGGAAACAGGCCAGAAATTGCAAACAAGGATGAATTTACACAGACATACCATCAAGAATCATCCAGAAAATGATTTCTGCACACCAGTGGGAAATCATTTTTCACAACCGGACCACACTATTGAAAACCTCAATGTTTTAGTTCTTAAAGGGGACTTCAGAACCACGCAGGAAAGGAAAACATTTGAACTAAGAATGATTCTTCTTTTTGATACAAAAAATAATGGCTTAAATTTGGATATTGGTTTTCTCACTCACTATTCCTAAATTTTACGACCCCCTCTGTGACTGTCACCCCCCTCCCCTCCCCAGTCTATAACTCTGCCTGTCTTATCTCACTATCTCTACAGCTAGTTTCATTACCATGGCCTTATACATTGATTTGTATTTGTTTGTTTTTCCTTTCCCTTAGAGGTTTTTTTTTTCTCTTTTTTAACATTTGGCTAAAACAGTTTTTATTCAGTACTGCTTGGACCTTGAAGAAGGAGAGATACCCTGAAAGCTTGTCCTGAAAAATTTTATGTTAGTGCAAATAAAAAAAGTATCAGGGACAGTACTCAGTTTTCTCTGGTTGGATTCAAAGAAAGTGGTGAGGAGATAGAGTTTTAAACTCTAGCTTGTACCCTTTTAAAACCACCAAATAAATCCACAGATCTGAGACATCTATGACCCAGATATAGGCAAACTGTAATGGACATCTTCCCACTCTTAGGAGTGTGGGTGCCCCTTCACTGGGAAGCGAGTTTTAGGTAAGACTTGGTTGGCTTTGTGGGCCGTTTTGCTCCAAAAGGAAGGGCTGAACTTGGGCTTAGAAGTTAAAAGCCTGGTTAGAGCACTGAAGGGCTTGAGGTAGAGGCTCCTGAGGAGGGTTTAACTTTCTGCTGTAGAAGATGAACCTTCCCTTCTGAAACAGGTGCATAGGAGCATGGGGCTGAACAATTCTCAGTGGACTCATCAAACACTGCTGCTGGGTACTCCTCATTCTTATCTGTCTGCTTCTTCTAGGGCAGGCATATTGGGATTTGACTCGTGTAGAGAGGGTGGAACTACAGAAAATAGTGGAAAAAGAAAAATATTGCCTGTTCTCCATTTGGTGTCCATTCAATGTATACTCAAATGTATCCTAGTTGTCTCAATTACAAGGTAATGATACATTGCTGTGCCTTTGAATAAGACTTGGCTGTGATGTAGGATTTGATCTATGTGCCCTGCCACTTCCGGTTGCGACGCTCTTCCTGCATACAGATGATTACATCTGTGGGTTTGTGGCGCATCACCCAGAAGTTACGACGTGCACCTGACATGCTTCCAGTCTGAGTGAGGCATGGAACGCATTCCATCAAGCATACTTGCAGTATAATACCCAGAAGTTACGTCTTACACTAGGTGCACTTCCATTCTCTATGAGTGAGGCGTGGAACGCACGCCAGCGAGCTCCATGAACATGCTGGTTTGTTCAGAATTATGTACGTTACAGGTGTGTATATTTTACTACTCTATTTAAAGTGCAGTAATGGGACCCCGACTCAGACCCCAGTTGAAGTCTCTCCTAGACGAAACACGTCAGCCGGAGAGTCAGCTCCCTATCATTGCTCCTACTAACTACTAGGAATTCCTTGTGTATATGATACTGTTTATTTTGCACTGTGCACTTTATATATATAATATTTTGATACTAGCGCTGCACTTTATTTGAATTTTGGGGCTACAGAAAGCCTGGCATTTCTTAGCCCTGGATAGTGATGGGTGTTTTATAGTTATTGTATTATACAGTAGTTACTAATGGAATTGTGACATAATCGCAGAAAAATCTGCCTTAGTCAGGTAGGCCACCTGTTGTGTGCCCAAGACAGCTAGAATAAGGTGCTTAGACCATGTTAAAAAGGGGTCCAGCTCTAGTGCAAAGAAAACATTGTCACTAAAAGATTAAATGCTGTGCTGGCCCTCGGCACAGCAAATATTTGCCTGCGATTTTGCTACGGCTCCTTTTAGCCTGGTTTCCACCACTGCTATTGGTGAGGGTATTCCTCTGTGGGTACTCAGTGGGCTGCGGAAATGGGGTGTGTCCAAGGAGGAATACCCAGCAACCTGGAAGGTGTAGTCAAGTCTTTGTGGGAAAAGGGTGGGAGGAAGTGCCTAAGTACCTTATAAAGGGCTCTAGGCAGAAGTGGCAATAAAGTTTTTGACCTGTAGTGTGATGGCATACCTGGTCATCCACCTGAGAATCATCTCTGAGTGGTTGATTTCAGTGGCAAGTCTTTTACATTGAGTATACAGATAAAATGGTAAACATGTGAAAGGGAGTCTAGATGAATCGATATAGCGGATAATAAATATACATATACAAAATTTCATTTGTACCTAACCAAAAAAAAAAAAAAATGGAAAAATCCTTTTTAAGTGTACATTTTAGTTACATATAGGAGATCTATATTACAAACACTATACATCCTATTTGAAATGAAGTTTACAGTTATAATTGATGGAACATTTACA
Source organism: Glandirana rugosa (assembly GCA_018402905.1). Classification (NCBI taxonomy): domain Eukaryota; kingdom Metazoa; phylum Chordata; class Amphibia; order Anura; family Ranidae; genus Glandirana; species Glandirana rugosa. Next base: position 113,326 of record BLSH010403094.1, on the reverse strand, counting down.
ACAAAAAATTACCATTTGTAACCAGTATTATATACATTTTATTTCTTACAGAAATTTGAATCTGTGAATAACATTATTGAGTTTTACAAGAAGTCGCCTCTATTGCTTGTTGATGGAAAAAGCAGCAGAAATTGTCAGGGAAGGCATTGTTTTCTAACTCGTCCTCCTCTTCTGACTGATTGACTCTTTGCAGAACATTTCACTTATTGCTATGGCGGACTTTTCTTTTTATTCTTATTGTTGTGGGTAGCTACGGTCTTGTATGTTTCCCCTAAAATGAATACCTATATACAGGAGAACTGAAATTGAATTAGAAAACTACTAGCAAAAATGCATTTTAGTTTTATTCATAATTTACTTCTACTATGTGAAATTAAAGTAACCCTGTTCTTGTCCAACTCCAGGTTTCATTTAACTTAAATGGTTCATTTGGATCAAGCTGGTCGAAATGAACTACTTTTTGTAACAGATTCACCCACTGAAAGCACAGTATAAATTGTATGTAGCATCAGCTACATACAGTATACAGAGCTGCATTTGACAGGGGTACATGGACATTACATCCCGTTCCAAGGAACAAAACAGTGTCAGGCTGAGTGCTGCTAGGCCATTCATAGGAAGACCTGTATTTTTATGAATAAATATACCTCTATTTGGCTGAGGTGGATGGATGGAGTCACAATCAGATGATCAGCCGTTTGCTTGGCTGTAAAGTATAGGAGACTTTAGTCCCACTTTAGGCAGCAGTCACGTGACATATCAGGCCCCAGTCTATTCCTTTTATCACTTCCTGCTTGGAGTACTCCTTTGAGTGCCCATGCCCCCTGCCTACAAGACGTGAACACTTCTTGGGTCTTCTCAGGAGAGAAAGAGGACTACATCGTCATAGGGCGCTGGCGGTAAGGGACCTATGGTCACAGGGCGCCATTGGAGCTCTGGATTGGTGGTCCCACATCAGAAAGAGTGGTGGCATGACATGTGGCTTCACCGGGTAAGGGGGAAAAAGCAACAGACTGTCAGCTTAGGTTAGAGAGGCAGGTGGTAAAAAGTTTTATCCCAGAATGGGGCTTTAAGCAATTATGAAGAATATTTGTGACTGTTCATGCCTATGAAGGACTAAAAAGATTTTTGTCAAGAGTTTTTTATTCAAGTGTATCCCTAGCAAAGACAATTTTCAAATTATACAAAGGTATAACATTTATGTAAACTGACAAAAAAGCTTACCAATTGACACAATAATTATCTATTCCAGGATCAAATGAAAAAAAAAATCGTATCAAAGTGGATTATAAAACAACACAGGGAAAAAAACTATTCAGCATCAGGTGTTTTAAAAAGATACAAGGCTATTCAATTAAGTTGGACAACAAGTGGTTTAACCTTAAGCTAGGGGTTTGTTTGTTTTTTTTTTTTACTGTTAGGGCAGTTAGGATGTGAAACTCACATCCACAAATTGGTGGTGTCAGCAGGAAGAGTGGATAAAAAAAAACAAAAAAACTTTTAGATGGGCATATTATCAAACAAAATATACAGGGATATGGTAAAGGCGTAATTATTTACATACACCCATGCCCACCCCCACACAAGTTAAACTGGATTGACTGGTATCTTTATTCAACCTAACCCATTATGTAATTACAGAGATGTGGGACAGAAATTTGTCAGTGTTTTGTGAAGAGAAACATTAAAGTACAGTTTAATTAAACTAAACACAGAAATTATACTGTAGACTTCATTAATTTTATAAAATGTTTTATTTCATAACCACAAATGTAACTGTTTAGTAAAAATATTTTTGAACAATTTATCAGTGAGAACAGATTAAATTAGACAAGAGTGACTATTTAACAAGTTTTTATAAAAATGATTTGTCAATGTAAACACCAATACTTTATT
>BLSH010403094.1:96383-111420 GCA_018402905.1 Glandirana rugosa | reverse complement strand
TTATTTCATAACCACAAATGTAACTGTTTAGTAAAAATATTTTTGAACAATTTATCAGTGAGAACAGATTAAATTTTATAAATAGCTCAAACAAAACATTGCCTACAAAACAAATGGATGAGATGAGAAACACTAAACTAAAATCCATTTGGATCTAGAGTAGAACAATTTGCCTCCAGTAGTATCATAGATTTACTAAAACTGCAAATTAATAAAACCATTAAACGTCCAATTTGAACAACTTAGACTTAAGTAATGTCAAGTACATTAAAGGGAAACTACTATAAAGTTGGTTGTGTTTTAAACTTTTACACAATTGTTGGGTTTCCGTCTTCACAATCTCAATACTGTTTCCAATTTGTTGGTTAGACTTCACAAAGTGGAAAAATTAGAAAATGAGGGGGATAAAAAAAAACGACCAACAGAATACAAACAGAGCTTTCAATCAGGCAATGCATGTTTCTAACTAAAATTAATTGTGAATCCTTTGTGCCAAACTAGGTGGTTAAAAAAAGGAATACTTGTGAATGTGTGCACATGATGCTTTTTCCTCCCTTTTATCTGTTCTACAAAACCTACAAAGATGAAGGTTCTATTTCATGGGCTGGATTTCCAATCATATAGCCTGTAGACCATGGGTGCTAAACCTGAGGCACTCCAGCTGTTGCCGAACTACAAGTCCCATCATGTCTCTGCCTTTGGGAGACATGCTTGTTTAACTGACAGATTTGCAATGCTTCATGGGACTTGTAGTTCTGCAACAGCTGGAGGGCCACAGGTTGAGCACCCATACTGTAGACATATAACTTTTGCTCTCTAAAGCAACAACCCTCCATGAACATCTCCCTTGATCAATGAACATTTTCTAGTTTAATTTGTTCTAACCTGGCTAAGAATATGGTGGCATAAAAATATGAATTATGCACATAAGTTCATGAGATAAGTTAATTTACAAATGGAAAAAATTAAGAGGTTGATAATTTTACAAGAAGGCTACTTGGTGTATTTCTGCCACCAAGTCCATAGGCCTACTGTGCTAGTCCTGCTTCTGTCAGTTACTTATGTCAACAGAACTCACAAGATAGAATGATGTAAAGAAAAGAACAAAATGGGATAAATTCTACTTTGACAAAAGCCTTTTACTAGCAGCTGCCTTGCTAGAACTCTGCACAGAGGTAGTAGCACTCTCTGTAAGCATTAATCTCTCTATCCTTCAACTTTGGAAAATGGAGCGGCAAAAGAGCCATCTGCACAGACCCTCAGAATGGCTCAACCAAACAGGTAACACATTGTAACAGACATAAAATGTGAAGGTGCACGGTCGGTAAAACCAAAGAACTGCAGGGAAAAATATTATTGGTCATAAAATTCTTGTAAAGACCAATAAGATGTTTTTGTTTCTCAAAAATCAACATTTTGAAGAATATTTCAATAAAGACAACTCCATGTCAATAGTCTTTAAAATAAAATGGTCACTAAAGCTAAGTATTTTAAACTTGGTCTCAAAGTCTTTATTTTTCCTTAGATACTTTGGTAAAATACAGGAATTTCACAAGTAAATACTATAGGTATCATTTTTCTTACAAATGATTGATAATTTCCAAATACATTGCACTGATCGTGCTAAACATAACGTAACTGGTTAAAGCTATTTTTTTTTTTGTAAATTTGCTTGAAATTCACTTAATGAACACTTTGCTATTTTAGCATAAAACTTAATTCTGTGCCCTGCAGTGTCTTGTGTTTCACAGAGTCTGCCTTCTGAACTAGAGGTGCTGAGAGCAGAAGGCAGAGTCAGTACAGAAATTACTGCAGGCAACACGCTAGCATGATATTTGATTTCTAAATTAAAAGTAAAAGACAGAGAAGCTGCAAAGAATGCATTTATTTCCAGGAAGTTTAGGAAACAGACAGCCAGCAGACTTGCAGAACTCACACCTTGGAAGGAGATTTTTTCAAGTAAGCTTATATTATTGGATTGTCAAAAAATAACTATTGCTTGATTACAATGTTGATGTTCTAAAATGAAAAAGTGTATCCTATGACAAAAGTCAGAACTATCCAATAATGATAATTAAATCCTTAAGGGAAAAAAATATCAACACTGATCTGTAGTGTTTCCATTTACATTCAGCTTATTGACATAGCTGCAGTGTATGCTGCATTTAAGGCATGCTTCTGGTGATGGCTCTCAAAGTTGCTATTGTGCTTATGTCAGCTCTCACCGAAATTTCAAGCCCTCAAATGCTGGGATCATAGCTGATGGCAATTGCAGATCTAAATACATGCGAAGATGGAAGTCTTTGGCAGCAAAAGGATGGGAAGGTTTAATTCAACCTGCAGTAGAGAGAAAAAAATAAGGTCTGCCCTGCCAGATAGGACTGTGCTGGGTGTGTAAATCTCAGGACTGGATAGACAGAAAAATAAATCTTTGGCTTCCTTTCATGTATATCACCTGTGTATTTAGCGGTTTGCCTGAAATTCAGCTTTAAATACTAGATTTTGACAAAAGGTTGGCAATACATAAAAAAACAAAAGCACAGCCCGGACAATGTCTACAACAGGACTTATAAGGTCAACTGCATTTTTACTAAAGAGTTTAATTTGTATGCATCACAACAGCATCTCAGAAATGTCAAAATATAAATTTATCTTAACGGAAGAGAAAGTCCTTCTAAAAATACTGTCTTCAGCCTCTAGGCTATCATCCAAAATGTGCTCTGGAAAATGTGCTCTCGTGATACAAATCGCTCATTGATCTTCATGTAGCACTCTCACCCCCTGTATTGATGGCTGGGGACCCCCCTTTTTTTAACACAAAAAGACAAAATATTAACACCAGACCTTGAAAAAAAACACAACAAAAAAACTGTTCATCTTTAGAAAATGGTAACCCAATGACTTTTTTTTCATATGCTGGACAAGTACAAATGTGCAACACGTTCAACAAAAGTGCTGTTATACTTTGTGTTTTTTGTGAAGTATTACAACACATCACATCCCCATTTACAATAATACTTTGTTTTGAGAAGTTACCAGTATAAGTCCTATGCTTTCCGGTCTTTGGCTGAAATTTACAGAACTTTATAAAGGACTCAAAATCACAATTCAGCACATTGATTTTCTACCTACACTGAAATGGAAGAGTAAAAGAGTAGTCTTAACTTTCATGTACTAACAGAACTAGAAGATGGGGTTGAGCAGAACCTGAAACAGCAATTTAGTATCTTCCATTGTAACCAACTTCTCATCATAATAACCAAGGAAAATTCTACCATGGAGTGTGGTTTTCAACAGCAAATCCCAACCAATACTTGTTAGTGCAGAATATAATAATCCTTTAAATTGCTGTGACAACACAAGTGCATATAGTCGTGGTAGTCGTAGTAGTCTTAGACATATGTAGATTACTTTTTTTATACTATATATTGTATTTTTTTTTTAACATATTTAAATCAGTGTCATTGATTTATAAAATTAATTAAAATTTGGTAGAAAAAATTAAATTGAATGTGAAAGGTTTAAAGTATGAAGCTTGCTGAAGCTTTGCTCCTCAGGGGTCAAAGGCTACTGCAAGTACCTCTAGGTGCTTACCTGCTACCTAGCCATATAGAAGGCTCTTCAACTGATTAACATTATGTGCCTTCTACATTGTGATCCAAGCCCTTTGTAAACATCAGAAAATCTTTGCTTTTCAGTGTGTAGTAAGACGACAAGTCTGCACCATAAAATGCTGGTTTTTGTGTGATCAATAATTATACTTCTTAGGGGCAGATTTGAAAGGGATGTGCTACAAAAAGATATAAAGATAAAAAAGGTACCTACATCCTAGCATCCTAGGGAATCAAAAAGGAATTTCACGGTACGGTATGAACTCATAATACAATCATTTTATATAAAAATACAAATTTATTGAACCAATTCACAAAAAAAAAAAAAAAAAAAAAAAAAAAAAAAAAAAAAAAAAATCACCCATATAAAGTCAGATGAAGACACTAAACAAGAAAAAGAGCATATATCCGATAATGAACAATGCCAATAAAAAATCAATCCCTCCAATATAGACTGGAAATAGAATTCAATGTCAACGAAATCAAGGGGAGCTTCCATATGTGCAATTCCAATCTCATATGCTACAAGTTTTGTGGGGAAACCCGCTTCTTCAGGAGTTTAATTCAGAGGAATGTTTGATCAATAAGTCAATACAGCATCAGAGGCATAAAGCCACCTTCCTATTTTATGGCATCTTGGTATGACAATGAGAAATAATCAAGGTCTTTTCATGGTTTGTTGTATATAGGTTCATTAGTGCCCTACATGCATGCAATTTTGCCTTGTGGTGCACCTATTTTGTTTATTTTGCTATATAAGGTTGTTTTGGTATAGGACTCTGATGCTGTATATTTTCTTATAAATCAAACATTTTTCTTAATTCCTCAAGAAGCGGGTTTCCCATGAAACATGTAGACTATGAGATTGGAATTGCCCATTTGGAAGCTCCCCTTGATTGGGCTGATATTGAATCCCATTTCCAGTAGATATTAGACGGATTCATTTTTTATTAGCACTGTTCGTTTTCCCTTATGGTATATATGCACTTTCTTGTTTAGTGTCTTTATCTTCCCTATATGGGTGATTTTTTTTAAGAATTGATTCAATAAGTTCGTATTTTTATACAATATGAGTGCATGCGTATCATGAAAGTCCTTTTTGCCTCGTTCAATTTTTGGGGGCAGAGTTAAATAAAAAAAAAAAAGACAAAGTTCTCTACAAAAATAGATCCCTTGTTTTAGTTTCACAAAGGTTCACAAAATAGTTTTGAAATCTGGTTACAATTAGCAAGTTTCCACTTTTGTAAAGAATTATTGATCTTGTTTGCCTTTTTTCTAACATTGCATTTGCACAAGCTGCATCAGCCAACACAGTGCGCTTAAAACATTAGGGGCCCATTCACACGTGTGTTACGGTAATGCACAGAAGTATGGGGCTAATCATTTTGAATGGTGCCCCAATCCACCTAGTCAGCAGAGCATAATGTGCTTGCTTTTTAGCACTCCGCAACATCGTAAACCATATGTGCACTAAAAATGGTGCATGTCTGTGAAAATATGCATTGAGGTTCTGACAGCTTACTTAAAAACAAACAATGGACTGCCTTTGCGAGAGTAACGTCAACACCAAAAAGGCATGCCTTAAAGAGACAAGTCACATGGATGTATAAATATATATATATATATATATATATATATATATATATATATATATTCCCAAGAGAAGTACAAAATTGGGAAGCTGAATATAGGAGTTCAGCCGGAGGTAGGTGAAATCTTGCTCATATACCAAAGAGCTGGTAGAGCTGCATGTACTGTGGTCATTCAAGGTTTCCAAAAGCGCTGGATGCTTGGTTCCCCACGGGGTGTGACATCATTATAGGACACACAGAGATATATTGGCCGAACGGAGGAATGATAGCACACAGCAGAGTACATGCCATTTGACACATGCAGAAAGATCAGATAGCAGTTGTACAAAATAATGAAGATTTCCCCATCTGCCTGAGAGGTATGTATGCAGCTTCTCTTACACAGCTTCGGCTGCATTTTTTTTCATATACATGGGACAAGGTCACTTTAATGCACACATGCTTCAGCAATACACAGTGTGAACCACCACCAATGAATGCCTACAAAGAAGAAACTGGTCAGATTCCTATAGGTATACACTCTCCTTTTATGTGAAAATGTACAAGCACCGAGTTCCTATAGAAATTAACATTCTAACAAGATTGTGTCCTGCTTTTAAAGGGTGCTTATATAAAGGCACTGGACCCATGTATAAAAAGTATACTATACGCAAAATTTCTTTCTGCCCATAGCAACTAATCTACATCAAAATCTTTAGGTCTGCAGTCCAGGTCTGAAAGTAAAACAAAAAAAAAGTTAAAAGATCTCAAATCTATACTGAGACCCAAATTATAATAACCTAGCTTGTGCAAAAGAATATAAAACAAATATATTTTATTGGTCCCCTTTCTCAAGGTGACAGACCAGAATCTGTCACCTTGAGAAAGTGATCAGAGTCCGTGAGATGCCAGTGTTTTTTCCCATTTTCTATTGACAAGCTATGGTATTACAACTAAGATCAAAGTAAAGATTTTAGATTGTTAACCTTTTGCGTACGGACCATTTTTTGCTATTTTAGATTCGCACAGCATTATAACTGGTGTGCAGTCACCTCAAAGTGTTAAAGGTAAACATGTAGGATGGATTTTTGTTCAGGTTGAAAGCAAAACAAGGCATCTCAAACAAGAAGAAATGTCTCCTGTATTATAATTTCATACACGAGCCCCACTGTAAAATTAACAAGTGTCCAAAAGCATAAAAGTATAAAGCATATCACCTTTAGAATCCCCATCCAGGTTATTTTTATTCAGATAATTTTCCTACGTGTCTGTTTAGATAAGGTTACCTTTAAAACCATGCCTTTAAACATACGAATTGCTTTCATTATAGAAGAGACTTCTATTGACTCCATCTCCGGATGGTTAAGAACAACTACAGGCTGGTTTTTGTGTGGCATCTGTGTCAGCTGATCAGCCTTAATAGGACAGAGTCTAAGAGTTTTCAACACTGGAGCTGCAAACCTTTTGGTATGGATTTTCCCCTTTGGTTTGACACTCTGCCTTTTCACTTTAAGTTGGACAAGTTCATTTTCCCTGCTCCCAGCAGCTTTGTGACCAGTTTGCATTACGCAGGAAAGCGGCTGCATAACTATTCTTTTGTCACAAGATAAAAAGAGAGTCTGAGGCTTACTAAACAGATTTGTCTCTTTTGTACTGAGGCGGTTTGATTTACGCCCTCCATTCTGGTTGTTTAGAGTAAAAGCAGATGTCTGGCTTTCAGTTTTCTTGCCATATGGCAACACTGGCTGGTTAGGGGGCAACTGTATTTCAGAACCTGTGTTTTTCACTTCCATTTTGTTTGTTTCAGGCAGTTCACTTTCCAGAACAGCTCTCTGTTCACAGGTAGTCTCAATTTCCACCTGGGATTTTGCTTCATCTTCAAGTACCTTGGGTCCACCTTGACCTTCCATACCATTGAAAGAGGGAATAGTATGCACAATATCCTTTGATGCATTTGTGTTGGTGACAACAACGGGACTTTCCCATTGTATACCTTCAATGACATTGTGAGAGTCAGAACTAAGAGAAAAGACAGATGAAATAATTGGTCCATCTGAAATCTCCTCAGTTTCATCAAAAAGATCGCTGGTAACTCCATCCAGAGCGTTGATAATTTCATTATCATTAGGTTGACTGGTTAAGCTGGTAGGGTTTTCTTCAGTTAGAGCAACTGTATTTTTTGTGGGCAATAAACTTTCTGTGCCAAGTAGTAATGAAGATCCAACCGAAGACCCTATGCTGTTTTCCAATCTAACTATAGGTTCTGAAACATTTTGTTCAGATACATTTTTTTCCTTTAGGGTAACATTTTTTGTCCCATTTGGATCAGTCACCTCTAAACATTTTAATACTAAATAGCAAGAACCATTGGCAGGCTTCACTTCTACGACCTGAGCAAAACAGTTGTCAGGTACCCTGAACGATGGTGGTGCAACAACTGTTAACGGCATCCAAGGACAGAGTTGTTGGTCTGTTGGTGAAAGGACTTCCACTTCCACTTGATCTGCATGTGTGTTATTATTTCCATTCAAATGACAGCTGTTATTAAACATGGAAATATCTACCTCACTTGAGAGGTCTACAATGTTTTTGGCTATAAGGTTTGCGTTATTTGGCAGAATCTCTTGCAGGCTGTTTCTAATTTGTGTTTGTACTATGTTAACAGAAGCGTTTTTGGACTCATTTTCCAAAGTGCTCACCGAGCACTGAATCTTGCCATCACCATGAATTCTTTTAATGTGTTTTACAATGTAGTCATTTCTAATGGCCCCATAGCCACAGTACTCGCATGTATATGGAAACTTCCCAGTGTGAGACACCAGGTGTCTTTGAAATTCAGTTTTGGTGTAGGACTCAAAATTGCAGTGTGAACAAACATATTTCATTTCATTGTGAAGAGCAATGTGGATGTTGTACTTGTTCAGATCCTTTGTTGAAAATCTGCACTTTTCACAGTTGTACTTCTCTAACATTTGTATTTGTGAAAAACTGTTCATGGTGTTAATTGTTGGGGTGTTTGCCAGTTTACTTTAGAACTGCTTTTGTGTTAAAATGCTGATATTTATCTTCAAGCATTTCAGGGTGCTACTCTTCACGGATAAATGGAAAATTGATTTGAATCCAGTTATCCAGACTTGAGGTCAATGATCAAGGAAATATGTTAAATGTAAGGCATCCTTCCAATGTCTGCATTTTATTATTTTTTACATTTTTTCCAATGTGATTTGGTAAACCTAAAGAAAAAAAAAATAATATGTAAAAATACAATAGCTCAACAGAAATCTTATTAAAAATGTAACTATCATATAAACTAGATGGACAAAAGCTTGCGGACACCAGACCATTACACCTGAATGAACTTGTTGGATATCCCATTCCAAAAGTATAGGTATGAATATGTTAATAGTTACCCCCACATTAGTTGTAGCTTTAAAAGCCTCCACTCTTCTGGGAAGGCTTTTCAAAAGATTTTGCAGTGTGTGTTTGGGTCTATGCAGTCAAAATAGCATTTGTGAGGTCAGGCACTGGTGTAGGGTGAGAAGACCAGGCTCTCAAATTTCATCCCAAAGATGTTCAGTAGGTTTGGGGTCACAGCTCAGTGCAGGCCACTTCAGTTCCTTTGCACCAAACTCCTGAAACCACAGGGTTGATTTACTAAAATTGGAGAGTGCAGAATCTGGTGCAACTGTGCATGGTAGCCAATCAGCGTCTAACTTCAGCTTGTTAAATTAAGCTTTGCTAAAAAAAAAAAAACTGGAAGCAGATTAGTTTCTATGCAGAGCTGCATCAGATTTCGCACTCTCCAGTTTTAGTAGATTAAACTCCATGTCTTTATGGATAAAATCTTCAAATGTACGCTACCACTAGAGCCAAACACGTGCTGTAAATCCTTGCTGGCTCTGTATACATCTCCAAGGACCAAACACACAAGGATAAAAACAAACACCATGCACTAGATTGTGAAGATAAAACCACTTTAAGGCCTCATGCACACAGGATGTTTTTTGACCGTTTTACAGCAGCTGTTTTTAGCTGCAGTCATTTTTTTCTACAGCCAAACTCTCGATCATGTTATCCTATGTGTTGACACACACGTAGGCTGTTATCAACTGTTTTTGCCAGGGATGTTTTTGAGCTGTAAAAAAACCCCAAAGACCTATGGGTTCTGAGAGACGTTTTTCAGCTGTAAAAATGCTCAAACATGCTAAAAAAACGAGCAAAAACGCCGGCCCCCAACGTTTTTGGATGTTTTAGATCAATTGAGGCAAAAAAAAAATGCTGGCCCTTTAAAAAACGCAAAAAAAACCCGCACAAAAACGCCAGTAATATAACGCTAAACGTTTTTAGGACTTTTTTTTACGTCCTGTGTGCATGAGGCCTAATAGAGTAATTAAAGCTGCGCTCTCACAAGTGACTTGATTAATACCAAGAGCACACTTGGAGGAATTCATATCACCAAATTACCTGGCTTTGCGCACAGGGGCATGGTAATGCCAAAAACAAAAAAGGGGGCATTGGTCAAACTGTTTCCACAGAGAAGGGCGGGCACAATTGTCTAAGGCCTCATACACACGGGTGTATGTTAAAAAATAAGCAAAACGTCGGGTCCAACGTCAGGGGAAAAAAAAAATATGCAATTTTCATCTGCGTTAATGAGCGTCGGTGTCAATAGGCGATTTAAAAAAAAAAAAAATCCTCTGCTTTTTAACCTAGAAACGTCGGCGTCAAAAACGCTGGTTAACGTCTGGCGTTAGTGAGCGTCGGAAACAAAATGTTACAGCCTTAGAACGCACTGGCCGTGGGTTCTGCTTTCAGCTCACCAACGCCGATGCCATCTACAGCTCAAAAACGTCAGCGTTTTTATGGGGCCATTGAATAACACGGAGAGCTGCAAAAAAACCGCCAAAAAACATGGCGTTAAAAAACGTCCGTGTGTATGAGGCCTAAAGTATTTGTGTATACTTAGCATTAACAATACCCTTCAATGAAAAATACCTGAATGTAACTGAAGGAATGTCCGCTTACTTTTATACATACATATACAACTTCAGGTTATACAACACTGCAAAACAAAATGTAACAAATACAACCCCAATTGCTTTGTAGGTTCTTAAGTGACCTATGCCCCCCCCCCCTCCATTCACTAATGGATGTGAGAAGTCATATTGTCCCAAAACATCACCATTGGCTCTGCCTGCCACCTGTACTGACATTGGCCTGTTTATTGACCATGTTTCTGCCTGATGCCTGGGCCGACCCCATGCCCGTTTGCTGACCATGTTTCTGCCTGCTGCCTACATTGACCTATCTGCACATCAGACTGACTACATTCCTGCAAGACACCAGGCCAGTGAACATAGCATGACGGGGGGGGACGTACCAGTAGGTTAGGCTTGCTTGGCTTACAGGAATGACTGCTATAGGTGGCGCTACACTTCCATCATATTCCCTGACCACACATATAGGGATGACCGTTACTGTTCGCTGCTTTTGACACAATTGGTAGATTACACAAGATACAATAATCAGCCCAGACAGTGAAAATATCTAACACATACTTGGGAGGAGAAGCAGAATGTGTCTTGGGGTGTAATTCTAAGTACGCCCATGCTGCGTGTGAGAAAGACATGCATCTAGTCTGAAAATATCTCACATGTGGTATCCCCATACCCGGGAGGCATAGTAGAATGTATTTTGAGATGTAATTCTAAGTATGCCTATGCCGTTTGTGAGAAATAACTTAAAAATAAAAAAAACTGAGAAAAAAAAATTAATTTTCCCAAAAATCGTGACAAATAAATCTCACCATGCTCCTTACTAAATACATTAGACTGTCAACTTTCCAAAAAGGGGTCATTTGGGGGTATTTGCACTGTCTTTACATTTTAGGACCTCAAGAAATCATAGTTACATAGTTAGGTTGAAAAAAAAAGACACAAATCCATCTAGTTCAACAAAAAAAAAAAAAAATAATAATAATTTATATATAACCAAACAATCCCATAGACAATCCTTCACCCACAGTTGATCTAGAGGAAGGCAAAAAACCCCAGCAAAGCATGATCCAATTTGTTATAACGGGGGAAAAAATTCCTTCCTGATCCCCCGAGAGGCAATCGGATTCTCCCTGGATCAACTACCTAAAAATGTTAGTACCCAGTTATATTATTTACATTAACGAAATAATCCAGGCCCTTTTTAAAAGCAATCAACCGTGCTGTTCAAAACCACCTCTGGGTGAGTCTATTCCACATTTTCACAGCTCTTACTGTGAAGAAACCTTTCCGTATTTGTAGATGAAATCTTTTTTCCTCTAGACGTAAAGAGTGCCCCCTTGTCCTTTGTGATGACCTTAAAGTAAATAACTCAACACCAAGTTCACTACATGGACCGCTTATATATTTATACATGTTGATCATATCCCCTCTTAACCTCCTCTTCTCAAGAAAGAATAAACTCAGTTCCTCTAGTCTTTCCTCATAACTGAGCTCCTCCATGCCTCTTATTAGTTTGGTTGCCCTTCTCTGTACTTTCTTCAGTTCCCCGATATCCTTTTTGAGCACTGGTGCCCAAAACTGAACTGCATATCCAGTTTAAATTAGATAAGCAGTCAGTACAACAAGACTGCTCAACTTTCAAATATATATACACCCACCAAAAGCTGTGTGGTTTTTTGTGTACATATTTCTGTCCAGGTAAATGGGTTGTTAAAGGGGGCTTCCAGATTCCGATAAGCCCCCGCCCGCAGACCCCGACAACCACCGGCCAGGGTTGTCGGGAAGAGGCCCTTGTCCTCATCAACATGGGGACAAGGTGCTTTGGGGTGGGGGGCGCAGAGCCCCCCCTGCCCCGAAGCACCCATACTCCCCATGTTGAGGGCACATGGCCTGGTATGGTCCAGGAGGGGGGGGGGGCGCTCGCTCGTCCCGACCTCCTTTCCTGGCCTGCCGGGCTGCGTGCCCGGATAAGGGTCTGGTATGGATTTTGGGGGGGGACCCCACGCTGTTTTTTCGGCATGGGGTTCCCCCTTAAAATCTGTACCAGACCAAAGGGCCTGGTATGCTCCTGGAGGGGGACCCCATGCCAGTTTTTTTTAAATTTGGCGTGGAGTTCCCCTTCATGATCATCAGAGCACAAAGTGCCTGGCATTGTCGGGATCAAAGTCGGATCCCTGTTCACAGACAAAACGGTCCGACTTTGACCCTATGTAGGACCGTGAATCACATGGCTAAGTAGGATCAAAGTCGGACCGTTTCTTTGTCGGATAGTGTGAACCCAGCCTTACTTTGATACCTCTAGCTAAAACCTAGTGGAACCAATTACCTTAAGAAGTCACCTAATTAGTAAACAGAGTCCATCTGTGTGTAATTTAATCTCAGTATAAAACACAGCTGATCTGTGAAGCTCTCAGAGGCTTGTTAGAGAACCTTAGTAAACAAACAGCATCATGAAGGCCAAGGAACACACCAGACAAGTCAGGGATTAAGTTGTAGAGAAGTTTAAAGCAGGGTTAGCTTATAAAAAAATATCCCAAGCTTTGAACATCTCATGGAGCACTGTTGAATCCATCATGTGAAAATGGAAAGCGCATGGCACAACTGCAAACCTACCAAGACATGGCCGTCCACCTAAACTGACAGGCCGGGCAAGGAGAGCATTCATCAGAGAAGCAGCCAAGAGGCCCATGGTAACTCTTGAGAAGCTGCAGAGATCCACAGCTCAGGTGGGAGAATCTGTCCACAGGACAACTATTAGTCATGCACTCCACAAATCTGGCCTTTATGGAAGAGTGGCAAGAAAAAAGCCATTAGAAGTCCTATTTGCAGTTTGCGAGAAGCCATGTGGGGGACACAGCAAACATGTGGAAGAATGTACTCTGGTCAGATGAGACCAAAATTTTACTTTCTGGCCTAAAAGCAAAACACGTGCAAAAAACAAACAAAAAAGCAAAAACAACAATGTGTGGGGGAAAACTAACTGCACATAACCCTGAACACACCATCCCCACCGTGAAACATGGTGGTGGCAGCATCATGTTGTGGGGATGCTTTTCTTCAGCAGGGACAGGGAAGCTGGTCAGAGTTGATGGGAAGTTGGATAGAGCCAAATACAGGGCAATCTTAGAAGAAAACCTGTTAGAGTCTGCAAAAGACTGGAGTGGAGTTCACCTTTCAGCAGGACAATGACCCTAAACATACAGTCAGAGCTACAATAGAATGGTTTAGATCAGGGATATGCAATTAGTGGACCTCCAGCTGTTGCAAAACTACAAGTCCCATCATGCCTCTGCCTCTGGGTGTCATGCTTGGGGCTGTCAGAGTCTTGCTATGCCACATGGGAATTTTAGTTCTGCAACATCTTGGAGGTCCGCTAATTGCAAATCCCTGGTTTAGATCAAAGCATATTCATGCTATAATGGTCCAAAGTCCAGACCTAAATCCAATTGAGAATCTGTGGCAAGACTTGAAAATTGCTGTTCACAGACCTCTCCATCCAATCTAACAGAGCTTGAGATCTTTTGCAAGGAAAAAATGGGCAAACATTTCACTCTCGATGTGCAAAGCTGGTAGAGACATCCCAAAAGAGACTTGCAGCTGTAATTGCGGTGAAAGGTGGTTCTACAAAGTATTGACTCAGGGGGGCTGAATACAAATGCACGCCATACTTTTCACATATTTGTAAAAAAATGTTGAAAACCATTTATCATTTTCCTTCCACTTCACAATTATGTTCCACTTTGTGTTGGTCTATCACATAAAATCCCAATAAAATACATTTACATTTTTGGTTGTAACATGACAAAATGTGGAAAATTTCATGGGGTATGAATACTTTTTCAAGGCACTGTATGCTTTAAAAAGGACACAGGCTGAGTAATTCAGGTACGTAGGGATGTCCAAAAGCAGTCCAACGCAGGAGCGGGCAACATTAAATGATCTAGTGGAGAGTCCTTTAATCAGCCCCAAGACCACCTTGCCTCAGTTTAGCACAAGAAAGGGTTCTGTACTAAAGCCCACCAACTCTCAAACTTTCAGACAAGGGAAATAAAAAAGGACAGTTTCTGGGGTAGGTAAAAGGGAAATAGTGTAGGTAACACCCCATGCATGTCTTTTACTAAGGAGTGAGAGGCAAGCAGTCTTTGAAAAGAATTGCTAGGGCAGATATTTAATCTGTGATCATATTCAAAGCCAAATGTTGATGTGGACCAGATTGAACGGAAGACAAGATTCATCTCATAGAGCATTTCCTGATATTTCAGTTCCTTGCCTTAATCTTGTAGGCCCCTATTCTTCAGGACCTGGGCTTCAACAGCCAGCAACCAAGAAGCATGGTGGTAAGGCAGTCTTTGGCACAGAAGATCTGGATGATCAGGGAGGGCCCACGGAGTCTGAATTAAAACCAAATTAAACAATGCGTGCGTGCGTGTATATCTCGTCAAATAAAATGGTTTAAGGAGAAGTCTATACTTAAAAGCGCCACTCCACCCAAAAGGGGAAGTTACACTTTAACCACTTGAAGACCGCCCGCCGTCATCATACGGCAGCAGTGTGAAGTGGAATACCGTTGTTATGGTAGCAGATAACTACCATAACCCCAGTATCTATTTTTTCAGCAGGCGATTCTGCGTATGATAAAAGTGGTCTTAGCGGCGGATTAACCGCAAGATCACTTTTATCAGCAGCGGGAGAGGTGCCCCCCCTCCTGATGCTTTCCGGTCATCTCCGCCGCTTACCGGACCCGCTGGCAGCGGCAGAGATGATCGGATCCGCCTTAAGCCCCCCCACCCCCCCCAGTGTCCATGAGCCAAGTGAGCGTCTGAAGCCATGCGACGGTCGCCCAGGCCATTCGCCGCCT
>BLSH010403094.1:16048-33951 GCA_018402905.1 Glandirana rugosa | reverse complement strand
ACTGTTAGAGCAAAAAAAAAAATGTTCTACTCACCCCAAGTGCCCTGTTGCTGGGTAGTGGCTTGTAATCTGCAACTTCCTGGTCTGCTGCACCATGCATCTCTTCCTGTCCCATGTGCTCCTGGGAAATGTGAGTAATTTCCCAGGAGTTAGTGGGCATCACTGAGCTGTAAAAATCGCGTTATTTCCCGACAGGAAATGACAAAATTTTTGCTGGGGAGAGATTGCTTATTTTGGGCGGGACATTCTTTGGTCACCGTCCGTTGTGATGGCAACAAGATAAACTATCAGCGCTGCGCCCCGGTGATTCACTGCACATGTGTGAGATCGGGACCAGCATGCACCTTTTCCAGGAAGAAGGTGCGAGTGGGCTTCAGATGCCCACAATCAAAATGGGAAAGCCCAGGGAATCAAATTCAGCAAAGTGAAAAAAAAAAAGATACTAATTGCAATTAAAGATAACAATACCTTTATTGCAATTATGGATATAAGCTAACTGGATGCAAGAAAAAAAAAATTATGCTGGTGGAACTTCGCTTTAAAACGAGTGGATTTAAATCAAGCTTTTTTACTAGTGATTTAAATCAGGACTTAAATCGTGATTTAAATCAAATCCACCCTGGTTTCAAGTCAACACAGGTGCTTTTTAAATAATTTAAAAAAATACAAAAAAAAAAAAAATACACAGTTTGCCATTTCTTTTTTAGGACACAATTTACTGAACAACGGTCTAATTGGAGTCCTGATCCATTTTAACAAGAACCTGTAGCAGTGATGGCTGACATCCAACAAATGTTCCACTGCTTCATCGTCAAGGAAGACAACAGAAATTACCTCAGATTCCTGTGGCACAAAGACAACGACATCACAAAAGAAGTAATAGGTTACCGAATGAAGGTGCACGTTTTCTGTAACAGTCCTTCCCCTGCTGTAGCAACCTATGGGTTGAGGAGGACAGCCCAGTTGGGAGAAGAAGAGCATGGATCCGATGCTCATCAATTTGTGGAACTGAGCTTCTATGTGGACAATGGACTGAAATCCTTCCCCACAGCAGCAGAAGCAGTTGATCTCCTTACCAGAACACAGGAGATGCTGTCTGTGGCAAACCTTAGACTTCACAAGATCATATCTAATAGTCATGAGCTAATGAATGCCTTTCATTCTGAGGACTATGCAGCCAGTCTTAAGAACCTTGATCTTGGATCAGATACACCTCCTATGCAAAGAAGCTTAGGTCTTCTTTGGAACATAAAACTGGACACCTTTACATTCCAAGTGTCCACCTCTGATAAACCCTTCACAAAGAGAGGAGTTTTGTCTGTAGTGAACAGCATCTATGATCCACTGGGATTCATAGCCCTAGTCACCGTCCAAGGCAAGATGCTTCTGAAGCAGTTTTCCACCGAAATCGTAGACTGGGACACTCCTTTGCCTAGTGAGAAACAACAAAGGTGGGGGAAATGGAAGTATTCCCTGCTGTCATTAGAGAAACTTCAAATCCCATGCTGTTATGCCCCTGTCTCCATTTCAACTGCTGAACAGAGAGAGATCCACATCTTCTCTGATGCTTCCATTGAAGCCATAGCTGCAGTGGCTTATTTGAAGATCTCTGGGATCAACGGAGGCGCATACTGTAGTTTTGTTCTGGGCAAGACGAAACTCACACCTAAACCTGCACATACCATACCTGGACTTGAACTTTGTGCAGCTGTGTTAGCTGTGTAAATTGCCGAAGTAATAAATGGTGAAATGGACATTAAGATTGAGTCCTTTACATTTTACATGGACAGCAAGATAGTACTTGTTTACATTTACAACCAGACATGGCAATTTCATGTGTATGTCAGCAACAGGATAGAACGTATCAAGAAGTTCTCCTCACCAGAACAATGGCATTACATCTCTACTGAATTGAACCCAGCTGATTGTGGGACTAGAGTCGTACCTCCAGCAGCTCTCCAGGATAGTCTGTGGCTGACATCTCCGGCATTCCTTTATGAGGAATCACACCTCATTCTTTCTGAGGATTCCTACAAATTGATCAATCCTAAAGACGACAAAGAAATCAAGACTATGAGTATTACTTTTCATACCATTGTAAGTACAAAACTAAAGTCACATTGCTTTGAACACTTTTCAAGCTGCACATCTGTAGTTAGAGCCATGGCTCGCTTGATGCATATTGCCAGTTGTTTCAAAGGGAACTCATCCTCAAAGTGTCACGGTTGGCATATCTGTTCAGAATGCCCTACAGCTGCAGATATTGTACACACTGAAGAGGTCATTATCCGTTGTGGTGCAACAAGAAGTAAAAGTGACCAAAGGAGGTACAACACGGACTTTCTTCTGACCAGTCACAGAGCTGGTACTTCTCCTGCCTAATGAGTGACTTGTGTATCAGGAACAACTACTTACAAGTCATGGTGGTGAGAATATCACCATGAACCGCTAAGTACGCTGAAACTTTACATTTCTTCAAATGTCCTACGACTATGGACAAGGTTTAACCAAGCCATGGGACTCCAAGCCATGGTTAAATTGTTGGTTTGCATGCTTTCTTGTTTTAGGTTTCGGACCAACTGCTTACAATTGCTTGGACTTCTCATTTAATATTTATTGTTGTTTGGGTTATGAAATCTAAAGATTTCAGGTGGGGAGTGTCATGTCCCATGACTGGACCCACCTTTGTATATTCCTAGTTGCCGCTTTAAATGTTGTTTCTTCTTTAAGACATCTCCCTCCCTCTTTGCTGTGATGTAACCCCTTCTACTTTTCCCTTGCCAGGGGCCATTTTATGTAACTCCTGCTCTACTCATCACACTGCTTCTTTCGTTGTGAAAATTATTATTATTTTTTTACCTGCCTCAACTCTGCATTAAACAGTTCTGTGAGAAAATGAACATCTCTGGATCTTCTAACATGTAAGTTATGGCTGAGTAAATACTCTTCTGAACGGGCCAGGGTGAAATTACCTCATCTTTCATAGATATCACATTTCAAGCCTGCGTGCTGGACAGAATACTCCTACATGTTTCCCTCCTCATTGGGCGCCAAGTGTGGGTCACATAGGAAGCCTACCCTGGGGTGGGTTCTTCTGGGCTATGCATGCCAACTTGAACAGGGTCACTGCCTCTCACATGAAAAATCATCCATATTCCCATTGCACACATTCCTGGAAAAGTCTCTGAAACTCGGTGCTGCAGCAACCACCAGCTGGAGACTTGATCATACATGACACAGGGTAGATATTTGCCAGCATACCACAGATCTTCATGTTGAGTCCAAACGGCTTTATTGATGACCTGCCTGACAAAGGGACCCTGTGTGACTCCGAAACGTTGCACTTTCTTGTTTGTGATGTGATCATACTTCAATAAAGCTGTTTGGACTCAACTTTAAGCTCTGTGGTGTGCTGGCAAATATCTACAATGTGCCTCTCACATTGGGTATCTTTACTTGAACAGACAACTTCATTCTCTTGATGTTAACCAGTTGCCGACCGCCCGCCGTGGATTGACAGCGGCAACATGGCTCGATATTGCGAGATCGCAGATTGTGAGCGCGCACTGCTGGAGGCGTGCTCACGCACTCACTGTGTATCGGGGGAGCCAGGGAGCGGGTAGGGCGGACTCGATGTCCGCCGGTTATCCGCAATCGCTCCCCTGTAGTTACAGAACGGGATCCGTGTGTGTAAACAGATCTCTGTTCTGACAGGGGAGAAGGAGAGTGATTGCATGTTCCCTGTATATGGGAGCCGCACTCACTCTCCTCCCCCAGTCAGCCCAGCCCCCATACAGCTAGTAACACATCCCAGGGAACACAGTTAACCCTTTGATCGCCCTCTAGTGTTAACCCCTTTCCTGTCAGTGACATTTATACAGTAATCAGTGCATTTTCATAGCACTGATCGCTGTATAAATGTCTATGGTCCCAAAAAAGTGTCAAACGTGTCTGACATGTCTGCCTCAATGTCGCAGTCCCATTAAAAATCGCAGATTGCTGCCATTAGTATTAAAAAAAACTTATAAATAAATTCTCATCATTCGGAAATGCGGCAACTTTTGCGCAAAGCAATCAATATATGCCGATTGTGATTTTCTTTTACCAAAAATAGGAGGAAGAATAGATATTGGCCAAAACTGATGAATACGTTTGTTTTTTTATATTTTTTTTTTGGATATGTATTATAAAAGTAAGAAATATTGTTTTTTTTTTTGCAAAATTGTCACTCTTTGTTTGTTTATAGCGGTGATCAGAAATGACGCAGAGGTGATCAAATACCACCAAAAGAAAGCTCTATTTATGTGAAAAAAAGAATGTCAATTTAGTTTGAGTACAACATCGCACGACCGCGCAATTGTCAGTTAGAGCGACGCAGTGCCGAATCCTCTGGTCCTAAAGGGGGAAATCCTTCCAGGG
The DNA here is from genome assembly GCA_018402905.1 of Glandirana rugosa. Lineage (NCBI taxonomy): Eukaryota > Metazoa > Chordata > Amphibia > Anura > Ranidae > Glandirana > Glandirana rugosa. Next base: position 29,532 of record BLSH010403094.1, on the reverse strand, counting down.
CTGAAGTGGTTAATATACACCACTAAAATCACTTGTTGCATTTAGGAGGGACATGCAGAACCAATGCCCTCTCCACCTGTCCAGCATACTTCCTCTACCTCACTCCCAGTGATGAAATGAGGTGACCTAGCACGGACTGCATACGTGCGCTCATTTAAGTCTTCCTCTTCCATTCATGTGCACAGGCTGAGGATCTCTGCAGTGCTGATCTGCTCCCCTTGCTATCTGAGACAGACCTGCTCATGGAGAGAGTGCCGACAACAGCTCCTCCTGCAAAATGCTATCCCACCTGCCACATGTACACGCTTCATGGCAGGCGGATAGAGAAACCTTTGTTACCATTGGTAACAACTTTTGTCTTCATACTGTATTAAAGAGTTTGTTACATTTCATATTTCTGATATGTGCCTGCCACACCATGTTCGTGTATGAAAAAGTATCCTGTTCTCTTTGTACTGCTTCCTTTGTGTGAAATCCCTGGTATTCCTATCAATCCCTCTACTTTCCAATAAAAACTGACCACGCTAAGCAGGAGAGCACACCATGGTCAGTTCTCTAGTAGTGCTGGGAACTGAGCCTTCTCTGCTCCAATGATCAGGCTTGTCTTGACATGCCCCCGTGCACAGCCTTTCACTGAGAAGCTCAGTGTACTTTTGCTTCTCCTCCCCCAGCACTTATGCAGCTGAGAACAGAGGGAATGCGATCACTTATAAAAAAGGGGGAAAAAAGGTGTGTATAATATTTTTTTCATATCTATACACAAATGTTTTGCCTTTCATTTGTATTTTATACTGAATGGGTTGTTATACAAGCTGATCATTTAACCCAATGTGTTTAACTGACTCAAGCTGTAGACTATGTATGCCGGTTACTTCCATTACACCAATTTAGTAACTTCAGGCCAGGCAAAGCAAAGTTTCAAAAGTTTTACTTGAATAAGGTGGCATAACAATAGAACAAAAAAACAAGTCTTTCCATAAACAAATCCCTAACTAATGGCTGCCTCAGCATAAATGCATAAGATAAAGTCCATTATGGCAGAATTCCAGCATTGGTGTCTTCGGGGCATTTTGTAGCTTGCAATGGTCCCATACGCTGTAGAAGTTCTTAATCCCTAGGTGCTCTGGAATTGGCAGAAGGCTGTGGAAATGGACCCCGGTAATGGTGGCATGGCAGGCAACATGCACATCTACTCACTCATCATGCACCCCTGAGCCAGACCCCTGTCCATTTTATATTGTAAAGGACCAGAAGGTTGGACCCAAAAAGTCCACCAACAAAAGAGCCAAGAAACATATTAACACTAGCCCTCCCAGCTGGGGCAACATAAAACTCAACCTGCTTACTGGCTGGTGGTTGACATCACTGATTTTCTCTCTGATCTTGAGGGGCCCTGCCACCGTGCCAGCAATGTATTATGTACACTGGGCCCCAAAACTAAGACTCTGGCTCCTGGGTTAAACCTCTGATTTTGGCAGAGTGGTTTGCACCTTTTTGGACTTGCTGCATGTTCCCACACCATAGGCATTACTGCTGCTATCTTATCCTGAATCTGAGTAATGTCTTTGATTACCCTTTTGTGAGGTGTGGCCTCTTATTCCTATGTTTCTTATATCCAGATAACCCCAGGGATGTCTAGCAGACAAAAGCTCAAATGGAGAAAACCCTGTAGAGGATTGCGGCACTTCACCAATTTGAACATATAAGTGGTATTAAACCCAAATTGCAATATGTTGCAGCTTACCAATCCTTAAACCCTTGGCGCCAGCGCCTCCTGGCCCTTTAAGGGGCTTAGGATGCCAGGAGGCGGGGTTAATGATCATGTAACCTCCATGATTGGCTGTCACGGCGGAAATATGATCAGAAAGCTCCCGATTGCAAGCAGCAATCAGGAACTTTCTGATAGATGCCATTGACTGTGCCAGGAGCACGCAGGTGTTTTTGCGATATTGCATGCAAATTTGCAGCCGCTCTGTGCCAAGGGCCACCCACGAGAGGCCGCATATTTGTGTGCTGTCAGCGACAACAGGTTAAATATGGTGACTATCATTTTTATTTGTTTAAACATAGGGCATGAGTAGCTGGGTACTGCCATGGGATACATGTACAAATGCAAAAAAAGTTTTAAAAATACTGTTCATCAGGGAGCGGGTCTTTTATTGCAGCTTAAAGGGTAGCATTAAAATACACAATTCCTTTCATTTTTAATTTTCATGTGAATGAGTAAGGGTTCATAGCACCCCTTGTTACTCTTGCACAAAGCGTTAAACAGTAAATAAAAACACCCACACCTTAGATAAATGAATCCAACATTAATTATGTCATCTAGCAATGTAGATCCAACATCAAATGTGATGAACAATGACCTACACCACAAAAACCTTCTCATGTCACTACTGTTATCACAAATGAGAGCTCTCTGCCTTCCAGCTCTCTCCGTCAATGATGTTGCCCAACATCCCTAGCCTTGTTTGTTTACATTCAGCAACCATATGTCGCTCTGTCATTTGTGATGTGATTAGTGGCAGGGGTAGCAACGGGAAAAGATTGTGTTAAGTCACCCCCCCACAGAAACCAAAAATCCACTGGCTCAGGGTTGTGGGGATGAGGACCTTGTGTCTCCATCTACCACCATGGGAACTAGGTGCCTTGCCAGTTGGTGGAGGTTTCACTGCCCCGCTAGCAAAGTATCCGCCTGAGGCTGAGGACATGTTGCTGCATTCTAGCTGCATGCCTTGATAAGGGCCTGGTAGGGATCTTTAGCAGAACCCAGCAAAGGAATACAAGAAAATACAGTGTGGTGTCCCCCTAAAATGTCAAACTTTTCTTCAACATTGTGAAGGTACCTTTCCGGGGGGGGGGGGTCAAGGCCTCCCCCCCGCAATGCATCTTGTACCCATATTGATATTGATAGGGCGAACAACCTCATTATTTTATACAACTTGTCAATTTATTTACATGATTTGGTGTATGAATCTATATTAGTGCAGCACTTTTGTGTGTTGAAAGTTTACCAGGGGACTTCGAAATGGGTTTGGGGTGTATTTATTTGACACTAAAAACAGGAATTTACAATAATCCTCAAAAGCTTTGTAAATACCAGGCCAGAAATATGCTGCTCAATTTATTTTCTACCCATAAGTAATTCCCCAACACATACAACATAAGAATGAGTCAGATTCAACACCATTCTCATGTGACAGGAACAACTGCCAGCTGCTCCACAATTTTCTCCCACTCTTTCATTTAACCAACACAGTAAGTCATGATATACTGCAAAATGAGGGTATACTTATGTTTATCAGCATACCCTCTTTGTCAACTTCACATATTTCCATTAGACAATTCGTTTCAAATTAAAATTCTGACAAATTTTCATTTTTTCGGAAATTCGGATGTATCAGATTTTCCGAATTACACTAGTACCGAATTTAAACAAATCCCAAATAACGAAAAAAAAAAAATTCAAACAAAATTCAAATTCAAATTAATTTTTGAATCATTTTCGAATACTTTTTGAATTCCAATAGTTTTCAAATTCGAATTTGAAAAGTTTTCAGATTTGAAAAGTTTTCAAATTCGAATTTGAAAAGTCCTCAAGTTTGAATAGTTTTCCAATTTCCAAAGAGAACAAAATAGAATAGAAAACAAATGAATAGAACAGAAAAAAAACAATAGACTAGAAAATAATATAAGAAACAATTGAAAACTAAAAACAATTAATTTTCAGCAGCGTAAATTGAATGAAAGTGCAAGTGGTCAAAACAGTCCGAAGAGTGAATCACAGAACATCAGACTGTTTTGAGCACTTGCACTTTCATTCATTTGCTGAACATTGGACATTGTTTGGAATATTGATGCACTTTATAATTGTATAAGTTTGCGCTGCTGAAAATTAATTGGTTTTAGTTTTCAATTCTTTCTTGTAATTTTTTTTGAAAGCAGCAGCACTTTTGCACTGTACCCATTTAGGAGGGTTTTGATTTAGCGCGGTGATACAACTTTATTTAGAAAATAATATAACAGAAAACAAAAGAATAGAATACAACAGAGTAAAACGACTCTTTTTCACTCTACCACATTATATTCTTTCATTTTCTGTTTATATTCCCCTCTATTGTAGTCTATCTTTTTCCATATTATTCCTTCACTTTCCACTCCACCCTATTCTCCTTGGAAATTGGAAAACTATTTTGAATTCGAAAACGATTCAAATTCAAAAACTATTCAAATTTGAAAAGGATTCGAATTCGAAAACTTTTCGAATTCGATAACTATTCAAAATTGATTTGAAAACTTTTCAAATCGATTCGAAAATGAATAAACAAAACAAATTCCAAAAACAAATTAAACGAATGAAACAAATCTAAATTAATTTATGTAAATTACGAAACAAAACAAATTTTTTTGCTCTGCACATGTCTAATTTCCAAGCATATTTCTACATATACCGCAACCCAATATCTTTCCTGGCAACAGGTATGTCTGTCTGTTCAGTCTGGCACTGAGGACATTTTCTCAAACTCCCCAACCATGACTGCTATTAACAAGGTTTCAGGTACCTGTAACGCGTGGTTACGAACATCCCCATCAAATATATAGAACATAGTAAAATTATTTACTTCGGACACACTTTCAGAACTGGCTACCTGTTTTTTTTTCAGACAGTTCCAAAAAACTGGCAGAGGAAATCACAACCCAGTATTACAATGTGTAGTAAGTTCTTAAGCAAATGCATGACATGTTTTACAGTTCCATTAGGAGTCTCCACTGTGAACACCTCACCAGGATAGTCTTTGGCATTGCCACGTATAGAGAACACCTCCATACAGTCTGACTCCCCTTTGCAGGGTCCACCATACTGTCTGGGATCCAGATGATGCCGATAATGCCTCCATTGGGTATACTATGGCAATAGGTCAAATTTCCCTTCCAGGCTCACTCTCAGGTATGCTAAGATAAACAAGTGGCGCTAGATAACCTCAGATTCCAAGACCGGAGTTCAACCAGTCTTAAAAATGTTTCAAGATGCTAGTGTCAGTTAAATAAAATGAATTAGTACATAAATAAATCCTGTTGCCCGGAAGGGAGGTGACTTCACAACCCTTGATGTGAGTTGTGAACCACCAAGAAGACAATGGGTGACACCATAAAAGGTTTTGAAGTGACTTATGAGCACTTGGCCAAAATAGTATTTGTCCAAGACGTGCAAAAAATTAAATTATTAAAATAACAATTGTGCAATCCGTGTAGATATCAATATAAGTCCAAACAACATGAAATGTCCAAACGGAGTAGGTGAAGGAAATTCAAAGTGCTTGCATGGTTACTGTAAATGATGACGTAGTGAATCATGATGAGTGACGTATAAATATCTGATTTATCCTTAAATGGTAAAAATCAAGGCTTACCAGATGATGAATATATTCAAGCCTTAACATATATAAGAGGATGGGAAGGTCCGTTCTTCTCCAAGCCGGGCTCGTCACACACTCCTGGAAAGGGAACTGGAATCTCCCAAGATGGGGGTACGTCTCACGGTCTCATCCAGTGTGTTCAGCCGGTTATATGTACATCGAGGTATTCTTACTCCATGGGGCATCAATCCAGAAATCCATATGAACGGATAAAGATAAAAAGGAGGGGACTCCCCGTAGTGTGAATACCCTCTATCACAGGGTGTATTTTTTATTGAAAAAAATGTAAAATCACAGAAGATAAAAAATATTTTTTCCACAAGCTTATGGTATACAATAGTAGTAAAAAGGCGCAGCAGTTTGGGGTCAGCAGTGTCCGACGTGTTTCGTCTCATAAGATGTCGTCCAGGGGCTGCCGACCCCCCAAAAAGCTGCGCTTAAATATCCTCAGTAATCCTTATTGTAAACACGCACTTCCGGTCCGGGCGGACCGGCGTGCGTTCCACTGTGGTATTTCCGGTTTAAGCAATTAATGCTTAGAAATATTATGTTCATAATTTATGCTTACAAATTTCACGTATCTTCACACATACATTTTCAATTTTTAATTTTTAATTTTATTTTATTTTTCATGTTTGATACGAATTTTATGATACCAAGGACCTTCCCCCTTTTTTGCTTCGTTTTATATATTTCCTGTGAACATTTTATGTCCAGTGTGAGGCGAAGCCCACCGGAATCCCATAATCTCTCCAAAATAATTTCTTTGTCTGAATTTGTATGGAGATCCTCGGTTAATTCCTCAGCCATCTTTGGATTCCGGTTCCGCCTTAGTGAAACGCAAAACACCGGGTGCCGACGTCATTTCCGGCCACATAACTCCAGGCGCGTCATTTCCAGCCACGTCATTTCCAGCAACGTCATTTCCGGCGGAAACATCCCCTGGAACGCACGCTGCTTCTCAGCGGTGCGAGGCTCCGGCCACATAACTCTGGGCATGTCATTTCCGGCCACGCCATTAAAAAATGAAAAATTTAAAATGTATGTGTGAAGATACGTGAAATTTGTAAGCATAAATTATGAACATAATATTTCTGAGCATTAATTGCTTAAACCGGAAATACCACAGTGGAACGCACGCCGGTCCGCCCGGACCGGAAGTGCGTGTTTACAATAAGGATTACTGAGGATATTTAAGAGCAGCTTTTTGGGGGGTCGGCAGCCCCTGGACGACGTCTTATGAGACGAAACGCGTCGGGCACTGCTGACTCCAAACTGCTGCGCCTTTTTACTACTATTGTATACCATAAGCTTGTGGAAAAAATATTTTTTATTTTCTGTGATTTTACATTTTTTTCAATAAAAAATACACCCTGTGATAGAGGGTATTCACACTACGGGGAGTCCCCTCCTTTTTATCTTTATCCGTTCATATGGATTTCTGGATTGATGCCCCATGGAGTAAGAATACCTTGATGTACATATAATCGGCTGAACACACTGGATGAGACCGTGAGACGTACCCCCATCTTGGGAGATTCCAGTTCCCTTTCCAGGAGTGTGTGACGAGCCCGGCTTGGAGAAGAACGGACCTTCCCATCCTCTTATATATGTTCAGGCTTGAATATATTCATCATCTAGTAAGCCTTGATTTTTACCATTTAAGGATAAATCAGATATTTATACGTCACTCATCACGATTCCCTACGTCATCATTTACAGTCACTATGCAAGCACTTTGAATTTCCTTCACCTACTCCGTTTGGACATTTCATGATGTTTGGACTTATATTGATATCTACACGGATTGCACAATTGTTATTTTAATAATTTAATTTTTTGCAGGTCTTGGACAAATACTATTTTGGCCAAGTGCTCATAAGTCACTTCAAAACCTTTTATGGTGTCACCCATTGTCTTCTTGGTGGTTCACAACTCACATCAAGGGTTCTGAAGTCACCTTCCTTCCAGCAACAGGATTTATTTATGTACTAATTCATTTTATTTAACTGACACTAGCATCTTGAAACATTTTTAAGACTGGTTGAACTCCGGTCTTGGAATCTGAGGTTATCTAGCGCCACTTGTTTATCTTAGCTTGTTTGTTTACAATTCTGTTTGGTTGTAGTGTGGCAGCTCTATTTTCCTCCAACTTTACCTTTACCATCTGCCATAGCGCGGTTTTATCTCTACATCTATTCACTCTCAGGTATGCTTCCAGGACTCAAATAGTCGCGTTAATTAATGCAATTTGTAAATACAAATTAAATATCGTGACAAATAAAGAACAATCACAGAACAGATTTATAAGTGATAAATGAGAGGTGATAAAGAAAAAATAATGAGAGAATACATTTCTTGAAAAAAGTCTGTAAAGATATATATAAAACAGTCCATGTGAATATAGACACTGAAAGGTTCCTCGAAAAACAGTTCATAAAATATTCCACCACCAAATGATTAGGTGAAAAGTACTTCTGTAGCACTCACCACCTTATTAATAGGGGTGCTTACCAGATAATGTGGACCCCCTATCGCTAGAGAGGTCAAATGGGCTTGATAGTAACCCTCTATGGGTTGGTGTAGATGGAGGGGCTCTCCTGCGGTTCCAGGTTCCCACTTGAGGTGGGGGGTCTTCCAAAGTTCCCAAAACTTCCTCTAATCGTCTCCAGGATACCCGTGACAGCAACCATAGGGATTGGTATAAAGGGAAAAAACTCCAATAGTGTGAGATACCGTAAGAGATACTTTATTAACCAGTGCAGAACCGCGCTATAGCCGAAAGACGGCTACAGCGCGGCTCTGAAAATCCAGGAGGACGTCCATGGACGTCCTGCCTCGTGCGCGCTCTCCGCGCACTCGCAGCCTGCGGCGGTGCGCTCTCGCTGCCTCCGCACGCTGCGTGGGCGTGCCCGCGGGTTGGGGCGGACCCGAGACCTGCCGATTGCTTGTAGCAGCCTCAGAATGGGGAACCGCCAATGTAAACACGGCGGTTCTCCATTCTGTGAATGGGACATGACAGATCTACTGATCCCTGTCACTGAGATCAGTTAGATCTGTTATGTCCCGACCAGCCCATCCCCCCCACAGTTAGAACACGCCCAGGGAACACTGTTAACCCCTTCACTGCCCCCTGCAGGTTAACCCCTTCACTGCCAATGACATTTATACAGTAATCAGTGGACATTTAAATTTCTGATCGCTGTATAAATGTCATTGGTCCCAAAAATGTGTCAAAAACGTCCGACATGTCTGCTGCAATATCACAGTCCCGATAAAAATCGCAGATCGCCGCCATTACTAGTAAAAAAAAAAAAAATAGTAAAAACGCCATAAATCAATTCCCATAGTGTGTAGACGCAATTGCTTTTGCACAAACCAATCAAAATACGCCGATTGCGATTTTTTTTTTTTACCAAAAATATGTAGAAGAATATATATCGGCCAAAACTGATGAATAATTTTCTTTTTTATATTTTTTTTGGATATTTATTATAGCAAAAAAGTAAAAAAATATTGTTCTTTTTTCAAAATCATCGCTCTTTGTTTCTTTATAGCGCAAAAAATAAAAACCGCAGAGGTGATCAAGTACCGCCAAAAGAAAGCTCTATTTGTTGGGAAAAAAAATGATAAAAATTTTGTTTGGGTACAACACCGCACGACCGCGCAATTCTCATTCACAATGCGACAGCGCTGAAAACCTAAAATTGGTCTGGGCAGGAGGGGGGTTTAAGTGCCCAGTAAGGAAGTGGTTAAAATAAGAAAATGCACTTACATTCCAAAAGTAAAAAGATAGCCTTGGTTAAAAGTATTAGTTTGCTGGCAAACAAGTAAAATGCCCGCACTTCCCGGGATCAGGGGGCGGGGACGCGATGATGTCAGCATGTGGCTCTGCCCGACATGTTTCGTCACACATGATGTCTTCCGGGGCACGGAAGACCACATATCCCCCCCTGATCCTGGAAATGCAGGCATTTTACTTGTTTGCCGGAAAACTAATACATTTAACCAAGGCTATCTTTTTACTTGTGGAATGTAAGTGCATTTCTTTATTTTTATTAAGCTGCATTGCAGAGGGAGAGGAAGTAAAGAGGAAGTTAGTTCCTCTATGGTTTCCTGGGTCTTGTGGGGCAGCTATCCAATTGGATGCTGGCACCCCATGTGACTCTGGTGTCCATCTTGGGTCAGGCAGAGTCTATTTAAGATCCTGGCTCCTGAGCTTGGCGAGCATTTTGCATGTGGCTAGAGTAGAGTCAAGTTACCCCTCTGGCAGGGAATGTGCTTAGGGTCAGGGAAAGGTTCAGAAAAAGCACAGGGGCATGCCACCCTATCTGGAAGCCTTCCCACTTTGGTACAGACCAACCAGGCAGCATTCCACCCACTGAGACAGATGCTGTCTCTCAACCTCCATCCCATCAATCACCACCAGCTCACAGCTAACTTCCCTTACTTTCCTAAAATCAATAATAATTTCCTGTCTTTGCTACATTTAGCTGTAAGTTACATAGTTACAAAGTTGGCAAGGCTGAATAAAAACAATAGTCTATCCAGTTCAACCTGTGTTGGTGTGAGTTTGTGTAGATAATTATTTCCCATATCCCTGTATATTGTGTTTGATAAGATGCACATCCAAGAGTCTTTTGAAACTATCAATACATCCTGTTGACACCACTGATTGTGGAAGAGAGTTCCACATCCTTACCACCCTGACAATGAAAAAAAACCCCTGCAGCTTAGTCACTTCCTCACTGGCATATTGTAATAATACGCTGGCAAGGTGCACTCCCCATCCTGGGTGGGCGTCATATGACGTCCTCCCGTTTTTGCCGCTCTGCGGGCCCCCAAGGGCCCGCATCATCACAACCCCTGTTTGGGCATGTCCCTCGGGACTCAGACCATCCCAGATCGGGGTAAAGAGCCAATAAAATTGGCTCTTTACCATGTGACTGGCTGTGTCCTATCACAGCCGGTCACTTCTGATATTTACAGGCATCCGCATTCACACCGCTGGTGCGCGCTCCCGGGGGCGCGCAGTGCGGCGATCGGGTTTGAGGCTTGTCCCTCGGACAAAGCCCAGCCCCGATCAGGGTAAAGAGCCAATGAAACAGGCTCTTTACCCCGTGACCGGCTGTGTCCAATCACAGCCGGTCACATGATGTAAACAACCCAAGGTAACGAGCTGTTACCAGATCCTCCTCCTCACACACCGATCGTGTGTGAGAAGGAGATTGAGGTAACAGCTCGTTACCATTCACCGTACACACCAAGCACACCGATCCCCCCCCCAGTAATGAAAAGTACCTGTCACCACCCCCATCAAAGTACCTGTCACCCCCCATCAAAGTACCTGTCACCCCCCATCAAAGTACCTGTCACCTGCCCATCAAAGTACCTGTAACATCACATAAAAGTACCTCTCACCAGCCCATCAAAGTACCCAAGTATCTGTCACCAGCCCAACAGAGTACCCGAGTACCTGTCACCAGCCCATCATAGTACCCAAGTACCTGTCACCATCTCATCAGAGTACCTGTCATCATCCAAACAGAGTACCCGAGTACCTGTTACCATCCCATCAGAGTACCTAAGTACCTTTCACCAGCCCATCAGAGTACCCGAGTACCTGTCACCATCTCATCAGAGTACCCAAATACCTGTCATCATCTCATCAGAGTACCCTAGTACCTGCTACCAGCCCATCAGAGTACCCGGTGCTGCCTGGGTCCAAGAATTTGTTTTACTTTTTAATTTTTATTTTTACACTGTTCTTTTTTAAAAAAAAATATTTGATCACTTTTAGTCCTATTACAGTCCTATTCCTTGTAATAGAAAAAAGCATGCCAGGTCCTCCTAAATATGAGATTTGGGGTCAAAAAGACTTCAGATCTCATATTTACACAGAAATGCAAAAAAAAAAAAAAAATGGCAGTGCAAAAAAAAAATGGGCCCTTTAAGACCATTGGGCAGAAGTCACTTGTGACGTTGCTTCCGCCCTGCCATGTTTTGGAGCCAGGTGAACAGCTTCAGCCACTCACTCAGCTCACGGACACTGGGGGGGGGGGGGCAGATCTGATCATCTCCGCAGCTGCTGATGGGTCCGGTGAGTGGCAGAGATGACCGGAAACCGGCGAGAGGGGGGCACCCTCTCGCCGGTAAAAGTGATCTTGTGGTGTATCCGCCGCTGAGACCACTTTTATCTTGTGCAGAGTCGCCTGCACTAAAAAAAGATACTGGGGTTATGGTAACTGCTGCCATAACAACGGTATTCCACTTCAAACTGCCGCCGTTATATGTTATATATATTATATTTGTTGCAATGCTCTGAACTCTATCCAGCTCAAGCTCATCCTTTCTGAGGATTGGTGACCAAAACTGGATGGAAAACTCCAGATGTGGCCGAACCAGAGTTTTATAAAGTGGTAGAATTATCGTTTTATCTCTGCAATAAATCCCTTTTTTATATATATTATATTAATAGTATTATAATATTTTGCTGGCTTTGCTTGCCGCAAAGTTGTTCTCTCTGCACCAACCAGGTAGATTTTCAATATCCTGGCATTATGCAAACTTGACGCCTCCCCTTGGTATTGTCTGCAAATTTTAACACAGAGTCCACCTCAAAGTGAGAAAAACATTCATAAGTGTATAAAGTAAACAAAAAGGGACCATACTAAGGAACAGCTTCAATGAATAATGATGACCAACTTTTACCCTCTACTGATAAGAACAGCAGTGCACAATAAGAGTGTGGTATTTCAACAGATTTATTGTGGTGAAAAGACAAATGGCAACTCACATTGTGACAGTTAAAATGAGGCTCTTCACATAGTAAGGGCTTCTGATGGACAGTCTCACAACAACAGGGAACCTCATACCAATAGGAGTACTGGGTGGATGGATACACCTGCATGATCAAGAGAACACAGCTAACTAAGTGCAGGGGTAATGTTAGGAAAAAACTGACCATTTTTTGCACTATTTGCCGCTTTGGTGAAACGGCGCCAAACAACGCTATTTGAACTTCCTGCACCTGTCAGCGTCGGAGTACCTGTGAGCTTCAGCTCTGTTCCCCGATACCTTTTCCTGTGTTGTTCCTGCCTCTGTGATCTGACCCGGCTTGACCTGACCTGCTATCTATCTGCCTGCACCAACCCCGGCTATCCACGACCATCCGTTTGCCTGACCCCTCTGTACTTTGCCGCCAGTCTGTTAACGAATCCTGCTTGGACTTTGACCATTCTTTGCCTGACCCTTCTGTGCCTTGTTTGCCCGCCAGTTGCCTACCCAGCCTGCATGACCACCCATCTGTCTGCACGTCTATCTGGAGCACTTACATCACCACCAGTGACCATCCAGCCCTTGTGCCATCCCGCACTCCGGGACTTCCTCTCTATACTATCAGGGGTCCCCGAATTGGGTGTGTAAGCAGAGGCGTTTCATCCATGTGTTCAGAGTGTTCACTGCACACGGGCCTCCAAAGGGGGGGGGCCCACTGTGACGTGACTCACCCTGCACATATGGATGAAAAGTCCAGGGTTTCAGGGATTATTTGAGCAGCGGTGGGGCCCATCATTCATCCAGAGGGCCCCAGGAGCCACATTGAAGGAGGGGGTGCCGCTGCTGACAGGAGAAGTGACAGCGGTATCACTTTCCTGTAGTCGGGCTGGAACTAACCGGAGGGATGCCAGGGATGCCTGTGCAGTGACTTCATAGACCAGTAATCTCCTTCTACTGGGCTCTGCTATAGATGAGTCATCAGTCAGAGCCTGGCAGAGAAGGGAGCTATTACTGCACTGGCATCCCCGGATCCCTTCAGACGAGGGAAATCGTGCCTGAAGAAAAGTGAGTGCTGGAGGATTCTTCTGCACAGGATTCCCGATGGATCAATCAGCCAGGTAAGGAGCATTAGTACCCCCTCCCCCACTGACTGGCAGTGCCCCCCAATCTGCGCCCACTAAGCAAAAAGACCCCCAATCTGCCCCCACTAGGCACAGGACCCCAGTGAAGAGGACAGTCGTCGCCGTGGGGGAGGAAGTTACACCGAGGACCCCGGGAGACCTACTTACT
>BLSH010403077.1:256498-268048 GCA_018402905.1 Glandirana rugosa | reverse complement strand
AAAGTATTATTTTACTGAAAGGGTGGTTGATGATTGAAATAAACTACCAACAGAGGTTGTGAGACAGTCAACAGTAAATGGCTTCAAACATGCTTGGGATAAACATAAATCAATAGTCAGACAACAAGGTTAATGTAAAAAAAATAAAAAAAAAAAAAAAAAATAAAAAAAAAATAAAAAAAAAATAAATAAATAAATAAATAAAAAGGGGCAGACTCGATGGACTACTCAGTCTTTTTCTGCCGTCACTTTTCTATGTTTCTATGTTTCTAAAATTGTGCCGACTCGAGACTTAGTTATGAAGCTGGAGTAACGTGCGTATTTTGAATAAGTGTGACCGTATGAATGGTCTGAGTAATGACTGGGTGCTTGTGGCAGGAGCCCCAAGAAGGAGACCGAGCTGCTGGAAATTTGTGATGTTTGTGACACAGGAATAGACTTGCGTCGTGCCGAGGATACGAAACACAAAGTCTCCGATGCGATTGGGATTCGAATCTGGCCAACATAGCGTGTATAAGGTGCCACCCCCCTCCTAAAAAACTGAACACATACCAACCACCCAGCCCCCGAGGCTAATCGAGTGCAGTCAAGGCCCAGGTGGGTCTAATTACCACCTCAACCAGCCACAGAACCTGAGCAATCAATACATGCTAATCTCCAAATGGATGAGGAGGCAACCCCATAGACAGTGAATGCTGTGAGCAATCGAAGCCTGTGTCAAGCGATATCGTCTTGGAGACAGACAGTGTCTTGGTGGCTTAGACCTACAAACCAATCATATGTTTGTGGATGGGATGACAAACAAGGCAGGAGGGAACCTGCATATCTACTATGCCTTTGCCAAATGATGTTGGGGCACGACCGACAACAACTCAGAGGCCGCTAAATATGAAAAGGATGCAGGATAGGAAACATGACGAATTGTAACATTGCGTAAGAAATTAAAAGGTTTGAATCCTACCTGCAACAGCGAGCGAAAACCACTGACGAAGACCACAAACTTTTTTTGGAAAAAATAGTAAAGTTAGCCCAATTTTTTGTATATTGTGAAAGAGGATGTTCATTTTTTTAATTTATTTTATTTTATTTTTTCTTTTAACACTCCTTTAAAAAAAAAAAAAAAAATCTGATCACTTTTATTGCTATCACAAGGAATGTAAACATCCCTTGTGATAGTAATATATGGTGACAGGTACTTTTTTAGACCCCCCATCCCTCCTTTACACTTGACAGTATTCAGAATCGGCGTTGTTATCGATCTGAATACTGTGATTTTTTTTTAAAAACGGTGCCGTTAGACGCCGAGTAAACCGGAAGTGACGTTGTATCCGGAAATGTAGGAAGAAGTCCCGATCGTGTGAACGTGCCGAATCGGAGCTCCGGTCTCCCGGTGGAACGGGAGGCCAGAAAAGAGTGGCGGACGGTGGCGGGAGGGGGGATGTCCCCTCCCACTGCCTGGGATAACGACCAAGCGGCTCCCGAGCCAGATCAGCTGTTATCACCGGATAGCAGGCCGCCTGCTCTAGCTCTGTAGCTGCAGACTATACCCTGATACTTCCACTTAAAGCAGCCACCATTTATAAACCACGATTCGCGTTAAGTGGTTAAACTAATTTACAACAGCAGGGCCCGTTCCTGCGCTCAACAAGAGTAACTGCAAGGGGTTACAGTGTTCTGGCACCACCAACACCCAAGGCCCAATTTTTCACCACCTGTTTGACTGGGGCATGTCATCACAATTTTTAACCACTTAACGCGGATCGCCGTTTATAAACGGTGGCAGCTTTAAGTGGATGTATCGGGGTATAGCCTGCCTGCGTTATCCCAGGGAGCAGGATGGGCCATCCCCCCTCCCGCCACCGTCCGCCAGAGATCGGTGGGAGGCCGGAGCTCCGATCCAACGCTTCTGGCCACTATGTTGAGTCCCTCTGGAAGCCGAAATCGGCTTCAATCGGTACTCCTTCGTACATTTCCAGAAGCCACGTCACAATGTCACTTCCGGTTTACTTGGCGGCCAAAGGCGCCGGTTTTAAAAAAATGACAGTATTCAGAATCGCCATTTTTGGAGATCTGAATACTGTGAAGTGCAAAGGAGGGATGGGGGTCTTTTAGACCCCCTCCATCCCTCCATAAAGAGTACCTGTCACCATATATTACTATCACAAGGGATGTTTACATTCCTTGTGATAGCAATACAAGTGATTAGATTTTTTTTTTTTAAACAGTGTTAAAAAAAATAAATAAAATAAAATAAATAAAAAAGTGTAAAAAAAAGCGCCACCATCCCCCGAGCTTGCACAGCAAAGAAATTGTATATGTAAGTCACGCCCACATATGAATACGGTGTTCAAACCACACATGTGAGGTATCACTGCGATCGCCAGAGTGTGAGCAATAATTCTAGCAAAAGACCTCCTCTGTTCCTCTAACCTGGTAGCCATTAAAATTTTTTAAAGTGTCATCTATGGAGATTTTTAAGTACCAGAGTTCGTTGCTATTCCTCAAGTGTGCACAATTTTTAACCGTAACATGTATGGTATCTATTTATTCCGAATAACATCCTCTTTCACAATATACAAAAAAAAAATGGGCTAACTTTACAGTTGTCTTATTTTTTAACTCAAAAAAGTGAATTTTTTCCAAAAAATGTCGCTTGAAAGACCGCTACGCAAATGCCATGTGACAAAAAGTATTGCAACGATCGCCAAAAAATATAATGTTTGGGGGTTCTAAGTAATTTTCTAGTAAAAAAAATTATTTTAACTTGTAAACAAGTGTAAAAAAGGGCTCCGGGCCTTAAGGGGCTAAACTAATTTACAACAGCAGGACCCGTTCCTGCGCATAACAAGAGTAACTGCAAGGGGTTACAGTGTTCTGGCACCGCCAACACTCAAGGCCCAATTTTTCAGCACCTGTTTGACTGGGGCATGTCATCACAATTTTTAAACTAATTTACAACAGCAGGGACCACACCAAAATTAAAAAAAAAAAAAAATTGCGTAGAGTCCCCCCCAAAGTCCGTAACAGACCCTTCAGGTCTGGTATGTATTTTAAGGGGCAGGTATGGACTTTGGGGGGGACCCTCATCATTTTTTTCTAAATTCTGGCGTGGTGTTCCCCTTAAAATCCATACCAGACCTGAGGGGCCTGGTATGGACTGGGGGGGGGGGATGGTCAACGCAATGCTTTCTCAGTGATTTTATCTATATTTCCAGGAACCGGAAATGTCATTTTGCTCTGGCTATGTTCTAAACATCACAGAGGTGCACCCTTTTACAGGCGGACCCCCAGACACGATATTTAAAGGAATTTTTAATTTTTTCACTTTAAACATTATTAAAATCCTGAAAAAAACATTGATACATGTCCCCTAGGGCAGGACCCGGGTCCCCATACACTGTTTAGGGCAACAGTGGCGGCTGGTGAAATTTTAGGATGGGGGGATGCCAGACCCCTTCCTTCCTTTTTGATCCCTCCCACTTCTCATAAGCCCCACCCCTCATAGTTTCCACTCCTTGTGTCAGGAGTATACAGCTATACAGCCCAGCATCACCAGATAGTGGTATACAGCATCACCAGATAGGAGTATACAGAGTCCCCAGATAGCGGTATACAGAGTCACCAGATAGCGGTATACACTCACAGAGTCACTATATAGCAGTATACAGAGTCACCAGATAGGGGTATACAGAATCACCATATAGCAGTATACAGAGCCCCAGATAGCAGTATACAGAGCCCCAGATAGCAGTGTACAGTCACCATATAGCAGTATACAGAACCCCAGATAGCAGTACACAGAACCCCAATGTAAGGAACCATCTGGGGCCATTGGAAGGCCAATGCATGGGCGCACATAGCGTGTGCACGCAGGAGCACTGGCGTTGGCGCCAAAACAGCCATTTAAGCCCTCTGCACCCTGCAGTCAGTGCTATCCGTTCTACAGCGTTCCAGTGCCCATGACCCCAGTGTCTATTCTCAGAGACTTCCTGTACCTGTGACCCCGGCTTCCTGTTGGACCTGTTTGCCTGCTGCCTGCCCTTACCTTCAGCCTGCCTATGACTATGCTTCTGCCTGACCCCTTTGTACCTCTGTTGCCCGCACGTTGCCGACCCAGCCTGTACCCGATTATCCGCCAGCCTGACCCACCTGTACCGCACCACCAGCTTGTTACTGACTTGGCCTGAACCACCACTCTTCTGCCTGCACGAGCTCCTGTGGACCTTCACCTACCATCTGTGACCAAGTCCAGCCCTCGTGCCCCCTGTGTTCCAGAGCTCCCTGTCTCCACTATCAGGGGCTCTCGAACCAGGGCCTTAAGAGAGGTTGCCCCCGCATAAGTCAGACTCAACCACCAGATACGTGACAGCAACGGACAGCCATGTCCGAGTCTGCGCCGGGGCCCTCTACCATGGAGGAACTGTGTGTTCATCTTGCTGGCTTGTCTCAAGCAGTAAAAGCCGATCCCAGCCAAGCCTCATCCCACATCTTGGTGACCCTTCCTACAGAACCCAGGGTGCCCATGCCCGAGCGGTTTACAGAGGACCGCCGGAAGTTTCGGGCGTTTTGGAACTCCTGTGAGTTGTACTTTGCTCTGCAACCCCGTACCTTTTCCCTGGAGTCAACCAAAGTGGGCCTCGTGGTCTCGCTCCTTCTGGAGGGGCCGTAGGCCTGGGCTCACCGTTTTCTGGAGCAGAAAGCCCCGGAGACCTCAAGTCTGGATCAGTTCTTTCAAGCCATGGCCCAGTTGTATGAGGATCCCCACCAGGCCGCAACGGCAGAAACAGTACTTTTCCAGCAGGGCCACTGTACAGCAGAAGAGTACATCTCAAATTTCCGGCCATGGAGCACCGATACAGCCTGTAACGATTCGGCGCTCTGCTACCAGTTCCGGCTGGGGCTCTCTGAGCCACTCAAGGATGAGTTGGCTCGCATTGGGGTTCCTCACACCCTGGACGCACTGGTCAATTTGGCCATCCAAATTGACCACCACCTGCGGGAACGCAGAGCGGAGAGAGCCGTGGCCCACTTAGGAGATATCCAGCTTCCTGGCACCCAGTTCATCCACAACCTCCTCCTCCTCTCCTCAGGACCATTCGGAACCATTACAGTATGGGCGTCCCCGCCCTTCTCTTTCACCTGAAGAGCGACAGAGGTGCATGACCCTCAACTTGTGTCTGTATTGCGGTGATTCAGACATCTGCCCGCTAAGACTGGTAAGGGCCTTACCCCAGTCACTGGGGACGTACTATCCCAACTAATGCTAAGTCCCACCTGGTCCTATTCTTGTCCCTCCAGCTTCCAGAAGGAAGTGTTCAAGTCCCAGCCAGCCTGCAGCTGTTTTGTGGACCTTGCCTTCGCCACCCAGCATCGCATCCCGCTCCGAACCAAGGACCACCCAATGGTCATCCGGAACATTGATGTGTCAACTATTAAGTCTGGCACAGTGACCCACGAAACGCTCCCTCTTTCTGCCAGGACGATGGGGGGTCCTACGGAACTCCTACTGTTGGACGTCATTGCGACCCCCTATCCCCGGTTATCCTTGGCTTACCCTGGTTCTGGGCCCACTGCCCTCTGATCAATTGGAACACCAGGGAAGTGCAGTTCCGGTCACCTTATTGCCTCAGCCACTGCTTGCCGCAGTCGCCAAAGGACTCCCCAGTTCTTCTCAACATGGACTCAGACCTGTTCTGGAAACCCGCTCAGTGGTATCAAAAGTCTACCACGACTACTTAGACATTTTTAGTAAGAAAGGGGCCGATACCCTACCTCCGCACAGGTCATATGATTGCCCAATCAACCTGTTACCAGGGGCTGAAGTCCCGTGTCCCGTTCGGCTGGATCTCCTTTCTGTCTGAAGTGGAGTTAGTGGCTCTCAAAGCTTACCTTGACGAGAACCCAGAAAAGGGCTTCATCCGGCCCTTCCCGTCACCCGCAGGAGCGGGGATATTCTTCATGTAAAAAAGGACCACTCACTCAGGCCCTGTATTGATTATCGGGACCTCAACAAGGTCACAATTAAAAACCGGTACCCGCTGCCCTTAGTTCCGGAGCTTTTTCAAAGACTTGACTCGGCTACCGTGTTCACCAAACTAGACCTCCGCGGAGCATACAACCTGATACGCATATGGAAGGGGGATGAATGGAAGAAGGCCTTTAGGACTCGCTTCGGCCATTTTGAGTACTTGGTCATGCCATTCGGGCTCTGTAACGCCCCAGCGACCTTACAGCATCTGATCAACAATGTTTTCAGAGACTACCTTGACCTGCTCGTGGTCGTCTATCTCGATGACATCCTCATCTTCTCCACCTCCCTAGAGGAACACTGCAGGCATGTGAAAAACGTACTCAGCTGCCTACGAGAACACATACTATATGCAAAGGCGGAGAAGTGCGCCTTCGAATGTGCTGACATCTCTTTCTTGGGGTTTCACATTTCCACGAAGGGCACTACCATGGACCCGCAGAAAGTTACAGCCATCCTTGACTGGCCAGCACCAGTGGATAAGAAAGGGGTGCAGCACTTCGTAGGCTTCGCCAACTTTTATAGAAAGTTTATTCTGGGCTTTTCAGCAGTCATCGCTCCCATAAAGCAGCCTACTAAGCAGAATGTCCACTTTGTCTGGACCATGGGGGCACAGGCAGCTTTTCAGTCTCTGAAGAAACTGTTCACCTCTGCCCCGTTCTGAAGCATCCTCACCCGGCACTGCCCTACATCCTAGAAGTGGACCTCTCTCATAGACAGGGTCCAAAGGGCCTACTCCACCACACCGCCTTTTTCTCTCGGAAACTTACCCCACCCGAGAGAAATTACGACGTTGGGGACAGAGAGTTATTAGCTATCAAGTCCACCCAGAAGAATGGCGGTATCTTCTGGAAGGAGCAGCCCATCCTATCTTGGTCTTCACCGACAACAAGAACCTGGAGTACCTGCGAACGGCCAAAAGGCTAAAACCTCGCCAGGCTCGATGGGCCTTATTCTTTTCCCGCTTTCAACTCCACATTACGTACAGGCCTGGGTCCAAGAACGTTAAGCCGGACGCCCTGTCCAGAATGTTCCTTGATCCTGTGGAAGCTTCCCCACCAGATACCATCCTACCAGCTCACAGCTTCTTGCTGGTCCAGGAGTACCTCCTAACACAAATCAGGTGGGCTCTAGCTGGCTCCTCGGTGCCCATAGACTCTGAATTGTCTGTAAAAGACAGGCTGTGGTGGCCGGGTACCCGGATCTTCGTGCCTGAGGAGTTCCGTCTAGATGCTCTAGAACTCTGCCATGACAATAAGTTAGCTGGACATTTTGGCAGTTGCAAGACTATGGAGTTGCTAACCTGCACCTTCTGGTGACCTCACATGAACGAGGACTGTAAAACCTATGTGGGTGCGTGCCCTATCTGTGCTCGAAACAAGACTGAGAGAACCAGGGCCTGGGGGCTGCTGAGCCCGTTGCCCATCCCTGACTGCCCTTGGTCACACATTTCTATGGATTTTATCATCGAGCTACCCCCATCCACAGGATTCTACTCAATTTTCGTAGTGGTAGACCGTCTCACCAAGATGGCACACTTTGTCCTGATGCAAGGTACCCCCTCTGCAGTGGAGACAGCCAAGACCTTCATCAAAGAAATTTTACGGCTGTACGGTATCCCTAATAACATTGTGTCGGATCAAGGAGTAAAATTTACGTCCAGGGTGTGGAGGTTTCTGTGTACCATCTTAGGAATTCAGAGGACAGTAAGGCTTGCTGTGGTACTATTTGGATCCCTATACTTTTACCTCTACACCTGGAGCCTGGTCCCTTCAAGTGGTTGGAGGGCTGGTCCTTTATTGTTACCCTAATCTGTGGATGCCTGACGTCCTGGGTACCCGTGATTGAACCCGACCTACATGCCTGTAAACCAGCCTGGCCCCTTCAAGTGGTTGCACGACTGGTCCTTTATCGTTACCCCAGTCTGTGGATGCCTGACGTCTTGGGTGCCGTGATTGAACCGGACCTACATGCCTGTAAACCAGGTATATCTGGTAAGAGTACCCTATTCATACATGGTGGTGTTTTTATCCTGCATAGTTGAAGATTTACTTCACGGTTTATTCACCTTTCTGTCATTCTGGATTTTCCCATGTTTCACATTTTAAGAGATACATTTCTTCACTGGTGGACTAATTTAATTGAACTCTACCTCACCATATTACAGTGTGGTTGCATTAACACTTGGCTGTTTTAAATTTTTTTGCACATTTATGTTTATTATTTATGAATTTTTCCTAATTCGCACTCAGTGCTTTGATTAGGGGGTTTACTACCACTTTTATGTACATATGCGCTGCACATTTTTCGATATCCATTTCATATCCAGTATTCTGTTAAGGCTGTTTGTGCTGGCTGCTCACATTCTTACTGATTAGCGCGGTATTCTTCTTTACTTTCCATCTTAGGAATTGGACTGGCATTCTCCTCGGCCTACCACCCCCAATCAAATGGCCAGACAGAGAGGACCAACCAGACCCTCGAGCAGTACCTCCGCTGCTACTCCTTGTACTTCCAGGACGATTGGGTCTCTCTGCTCCCGTTAGCCGAGTTCGCCTATAACAATGCAGTCCACTCTGCCACCAAGCAATCTCCGTTTTGGGTGAATCTCGGCTACCACTCCATTCTCCTACCTAATGTTCTGACCGAAAGCTCTGTCCCGGCTGTGCAGGAGATCACACAATTCTTGGAAAAGAACAACCACCTTCTGCAAGAGACCCTCGCACAAACCCAGGAGCACGACAAAAGAACTTTTGGCAGAGGGAGACAAGGAGAGTTGAACTTGCAACCTGGCGATCGGTTCTGGTTGGCCACTAAGAATCTGAGACTGACATGTCCGTCTAAGAAATTAGGTCCTAGATACATCGGACCTCTACCAATCAAAAGAAAAATTAACAATGTGGCTTATGAGCTAGACCTTCCTCCTTCACTTAGAGTTCACCCAGTCTTCCACGTAAATCTGCTCAAGCCAGTGACTAAGGACCCCTTCCCGGGGCGGAGAACAGCTCCACCAGAACCAGTCTTGGTAGACGGAGAGGAAGAGTTTGAGGTGGAAACTATCCTGGACTGCAGAAGGAGAGCGGCATCACCCAGTTCCTAGTAAAGTAAAAGGGATATGGACCTGAGGAGAGCTCTTGGGAACCTGAAAACAATCTACATGCCAAGGAGCTGGTCAAGACTTTCTGGAGGAACAACCCAACCAAGAGAGCCCGTTTGGGCATCCGGAGGTTTCCCTTTGGGGGGGCAATGTAAGGAACTATCCAGGGCCATTGGAAGGCCAATGCATGGGCGCACGTAACGTGCACGCGCAGGAGCGCCGGCGTTGGCACCAAAACGGCCATTTAAGCCCTCTGCACCCTGCAGTCAGTGCTGTCTGTTCTACAGCGTTCCAGTGCCCGTGACCCCAGTGTTTATTCTCAGAGACTTCCTGTACCTGTGACCCCGGCTTCCTGTTGGACCTGTTTGCCTGCTACCTGCCCTGACCTTCAGCCTGCCTACGACTACGCTTCTGCCTGACTCCTTTGTACCTCTTTTGCCCGCACGTTGCCGACCCAGCCTGTACCCGATTATCCGCCAGCCTGACCCACCTGTACCGCACCGCTAGCTTGTTACCGACCCGGCCTGAACCACCACTCTTCTGCCTGCACGAGCTCCTGTGGACCTTTACCTACCATCTGTGACCAAGTCCAGCCCTCATGCCCCTCTGTGCTCCAGAGCTCCCTGTCTCCACTATCAGGGGCTCTCGAACCAGGGCCATAAGAGCGGTCGCCCCCGCATAAATCAGACTCAACCACCAGGTACGTGACACCCAGATAGCAGTATACAGTCACCAGATAAGGTATACAGTGTCCCAGATAGGGGTATACAGAGTCCCAGATAGGGGTATACGGGGTCCCAGATAGGGTATACAGTCACCAGATAGGGTATACAGGGTCCCAGATAGGGTATACAGAGCCCCAAATAGGGTATACAGAGCCCCAAATAGGGGTATACAGGGTCCCAGATAGGGTATACAGTCACCAGATAAGGTATACAGGGTCCCAGATAGGGGCTCGCGGTGCCCCCCCAAGTCGGGACAAGTCCCGCACTTATCCCATCTAATAGGCAAGCTGGCAGTGTGCAGAGATTAGCTTGCGGAGAGCGGGCTGATAGTGTGCAGAAGCAGTGCTTGCAGAAAGCATGCTGACAGTGTGCAGAGGTAGCAATTGCGGAGAGCATACTGAAGCCTGGCTGGCAGTGGAGTGGCAGAGGACTGTCCTCCTCTCCTCGTGGACGGTCAGCAGAAGTCCCGGTAATCACACAGTCAGCACGTCCACCATAGTCCCGCCCCCGCCCACAGCATCCAATGACAGAGAGTCATTGGCTCTGATGGCTCAGGGGGCAGCCAATCAGACTATGTGCGTGTGCCTGTTCAGCCCACACACATAGTCTTTTATGACTGACCAATCGGCTCACTAGTTGCTGTCAGCTGATAGCAAGAAACCTAGGGAAAAAAAAGTCCATATACTGGTGCCTCCTGCAGGGGGGCCGGGCTGACTTTTTTTTTTTTTTCCATCATGTCAGCAGCGGGAAGGCACCCCTTATACACCAGCCGCCACTGTAGGGCAATAACATTGCATATAAGCCTTTAAAATGAGCACTTTTGATTTTTCATGTTCGGGGTCCCATAGATTTTAACGGTGTTCGAATTTTCGAGCAAACTTTTTGCCTGTTCGAATGTTCTGGTGCGAACCGAACCGGGGGTGTTCGGCTCATCCTTATTCTCTGCTTCAGTTCACACATCTCTGGTCATACAAGTTGTTGACATAACTCCAAGGCCAGTCCTGAACAGAAGTGACTGCACAGGGAAGCCATTTTGGCTCAGCTGTTGTTTGGGGCAAGATGCATCCAGAGGTGGTTGTATACTTTTCCTTGCTAGTGACAGAGGAGAAAGAGTATTGCCGCCAGATACTGAAAGAGTAGGCCAGTGATCAGCTGTGAGAATGTGTATTTGTCTAGCTCATTGCCTAGTTGATCGGGGCAGTATGTTTTTTGGAGATGTTCAGCTATTTATAACTTGTAAAGTGCAGCGCTTATGATTAGAGTTGAGCGAACCTCTGGAAGTTCGGGTTCTGCTGGTCCGGCCGAACTTCGGGACAAAGTCCAGGTCCGGGTCCGGACGGAACCCGAACGATCGCACGGACAACGATTGAGATTAGTATTCGCGACGTGAAATGTTCAATATTTATCGACTTGTAGAGGTTTTTTGTATGACGGGGCTAGTTGATCCGTTACTCGATCTGTTTATGTGTAAGAGTGTCGACTAGTGACCGGATGAGAAAGTCATAGACCGCCGTTATGAGAAAGAGGAGACAGTGATCGTTCCTTTTCATATGTTGGTGGAGACCTACGTAGAACGGGGTTTGTTGTCGACTCGGTTTTACCGAAGGGACACGTCAGTGAAGACAAGTCCTGACCGGAACCTCAATACAGTTGTTGAACATACTGGTCTCTACACACTTGACTTCGTCTCTTATTCCTAC
>BLSH010403077.1:238855-249294 GCA_018402905.1 Glandirana rugosa | reverse complement strand
CTTGTCTAGCCGACCACACCTCCGTCCGCACCTTGTCCAACCGACCGTACCTCCGTCCGATGTTGTCTAGCCTGCCTCCATGCCAGCCAACCTGTTCCACGCCTGCCTCCACACCAGCCGATCTGTTCCAGCCTGCCTCCACACCAGCTGATCTACTCCAGCCTGCCTCCACACCAGCTCATCTGTTGTAGCCTGCCTCCATGCCAGCCGACCTGTTCCAGCCTGCCTCCACACCAGCCGATCTGTTCCAGCCTGCCTCCACACCAGCCGATCTGTTCCAGCCTGCCTCCACACCAGCCGAACTGTTCCAGCCTGCCTCCACACCAGCCAATCTGTTCCAGCCTGCCTCCACACCAGCCGATCTGTTCCAGCCTGCCTCCACACCAGCCGATCTGTTCCAGTCTGCCTCCACACCAGCCTGCCTCCACACCAGTCGATCTGTTCCAGCCTGCCTCCACACCAGCCGATCTGTTCCAGTCTGCCTCCACACCAGCCGATCTGTTCCAGCCTGCCTCCACACCAGCTGATCTGTTCCAGGCTACCTCCACACCAGCCAATCTCCTCCAGCCTGCCTCCACACAAGAAGATCTGTTCCAGCCTGCCTCCACACCAGCCGATCTGTTCCAGCCTGCCTCCACAGTAGCCGATCTGCTCCAGCCTGCCTCCACACCAGCCGATCTGCTCCAGACTGCCTCCACACCAGTCGATCTGCTCCAGTCTACCTTCCTGATTGCCAGCCTACTGATCTTGTGCCCACTGCCTATGCTGCTGATCCTGTGCTCACTGCCTATGCTGCTGATCTTGTGCCCACTGTCCAGCCTGATTTTCCGGTGCCCGCTGTCCAGCTTGATGTTCCGGTGCCTGATGTCCAACATGATGTTCCGGTGCCCACTGCCCAGTCTGATGATCCGGTGCCCGCTGCCCAGTCTGATGATCCGTTGCCCACTGTCCAGTCTGATGATCCGGTGTCCGCTGTCCAGTCTGATGATCCGGTGCCTGCTGTCCAGTCTAATGATCCGGTGCCCAGTCTGATGATCTGTTGCCGATGTCCAGCCTGATGTTCCAGTGCCCGCTGTCCAACATGATGTTCCATTGCCCGCTGCCCAGTTTGATGATCCGGTGCCCGCTGTCCAACCTGATGATCCGGTGCCTGCTGTCCAGTCTGATGATCCGGTGCCCACTGTCCAGTCTGACCATCTGGTGCCCGCTGTCCAGCCTGATGTTCCAGTGCCTGCTGTCCAACATGATGTTCCAGTGCCCGCTTCCCAGTCTGTTGATACAGTGCCCGCTGTCCAACCTGATGATCCGGTGCCTGCTGTCCAGTCTGATGATCTGGTGCCCACTGTCCAGTCTGATGATCTAGTGCCAACTGTCCAGTCTGAGCTGCCCATTTTCCAGTCTGATGATCCGGTGCCCATTGTCCAGCCCGAAGATCCGATGCCCGTTGTCCAGCTTGATGGGCCTCTGCCCGCTGCCCAGCTTGATGTGCCTCTGCCCGCTGCCCAGCATGATGTGCCTCTACCCAGCTTGATGTGCCTCTGCCCGCTGCCCAGCTTGATGTGCCTCTGCCCGCTGCCCAGCATGATGATCCAGTCCCTGATGCCCAGCCTGCCTCTGGACATTTTGTGCCCAACAACCTGCTGGCCTCTGATGGTCCGCTGCCCAATGATAAGTCTACCTTTTATGATCTTGCTTATCTTCTCCCTATCACACAGCCGGGTTCTACTGACTATATGCCAGCTGCTCAGTTGGATTGTTGTGGAAAGGCTAATGCCTCGTACACACTGTTCGACGGTCGTATACAACAGGTCGCACGAACGACCGTTGTATGCGAAATCGATCATTAATACGCGCGATTAGAACAGCCGATGTACGACGGTCGTACAACAGAAGTTGTATGAGCAGACTAGAAAACTTGGTAGTACCAACAAGCAGTCGTACGACCGTTGTATCGTATGTACAGAGAAGCAGGTCCAACAAGCTGTATTGTGCAAAACACGCATGCTCAGAAGTCAGGAATGGCCAGACACTAATTACATGCACCTGAACTTTCTCTTTATACGTTCATAACACGAAACTACATTCAGCTTGGTCGTGCGATCGTGTATTGCATGTCAGTATGCTAGATACAACAGCCAACAAACGATTTGGTCCGTTCGGTCGTACGACCGTCGAACCGTGTGTACGAGGCTTTAGTGTCCACCTGTTAATGGGTCTGAAAGCTCTGAACCCTCACGTGCCTAATATGGGTTACCTGCTTGGCCTAAGATTCAGTTGACAGTTGCCTCGGTCGGGTCCCTCTGGCAGTATGTTGCTCCTATGGCACCCGAGCCTGGTGGTCCAGACATACCCTTGGTAACTGATAGCTGCATTTGCCTTCATGGCCCTGGTTGTGGTAAGCTCCTAGGGAATGGCGGAGTATGATCTGTGCCTTGCCATGATCCGGGAGCGACTACCACAGCTCCGGGTGTACTAGGGGACCCAGATTGGATAACCAGTTCCTTGGAAAGACCTAGTTGGTTTTTGATGTGCAGTGCAAGTCCTGGAAACCAGGCAAGCTATTCAGTTAGGACAAGACACATCGGTGTCTGTATTCCGGTATTGTCACATGACCCCAAGGTTAAGTTTCGAAATAATCCATGGGACCCCAGAGTTGGGGTATCTGCTGTTTTGAGAGACTTGAGGTGTCAAATTCGGTACCTCTCAGGTAATCTGGCTAGCAGGACACCCAGCCAGTCGCTTAACCCCAACAGTGGGATACCGAGCCAGTTACCTGACCCAGGTGGGGGGGCTCTTTACCTATCGATGGATCCTGGCAGTAGGGCATCTTGCTTGGAACCCGGCACTTCTTCAGCTTACAAGGAAATTCTTCTGTGAATTTATGTAACAAAGACTGTTTTTTTTGGATTGGTTCAGCTACTGCTGTTTGGAGTGTCTTGAGGCAGCTCCTTAGAGGGGAGGTACTGTCAGGAAAAGTCTCACTGGCTGGTGGCTCTGTGGCTCCCGAATCCATGGGCTGCAGTTCCAGTATCCACCAGCGGGTGTCAGTAAAGGGCTCACCTGTTGGTGGCACTGTGGCTCCTGGATCCATGGGCTGCAGTTCCAGTGTCCACCAGCGGGTGTATCCCAGCAACCAGAAGCTCATGAGTCATCACCTGATGCTCGTTGCAGGAGGGATATTTAAACCCTGTCTGCCATCTGCTGAGTGCCTTGGTGTTTGGTCTCCAAGTGCCCCTGACCTGTGATCTTGTATCCTGTATCTGTTCCTGGACCCCTATCTTCCAGCCTGATCCCTTCCACTTGCTCTCTCCGTCATCTGTTCCCTGTTCATACCCTGTCTTGCTCCCAGCTCCCTCTGACTGATCTCCTGTGTATGACCGTGGCTCGGCTACGTTTACGGTTTGGCATTTTCCTATCCACTGTATATACTTTGTTTAGGCAGTTGTTCTTTGTGTGTCACTATTTTGCTATTTGGCTGTTTTACCTGTTTGGTACATTGGAGGTGCGTTAACATCTTTATCCACTTATCTTTTAAATAAATTAAATTATTTTACACTACTTGTGCCTGGCATTTTCTGTTGCAGTTCACACATCTCTGGTCATACCAGTTGTTGACAGGAAGTCAGTGGATTGTGGAAGCAGGCAGCACCGCAGCTGAAGTTCACATCGCCCGGGGTCATGCTGCGCCACCTGTCATCATGTGCTGAGTTGGATAAATTTGTTAAGCAGGGCCATCGCCAGCATAATCATTTCTTGGGGAACACTCGGCTTTGGCACCCCTCTCCTGGTGCCCTAAGGTGGTCGCCTTGGCTGACTTATGCCGGCAACAGCCCTGCATGTCTCTCCAATTAAGCACACCAATTCTCTCTGCCCTCTGGGAAATGTAGTCCACTTCCAGAGCTAGGGCTGTGCTGCTCAGGGGACTACATTCCCCAATAGCCCAGCCTGCAGTCCACATCTCCTTGCTCTGTTGCATCAGTTAATCACTCAATCTAGACCCAACCAAGAGAGCTGCTGCCTGCAATGAAGATACTCTGTAGATGAGCATGGCAAAATGATCTCCTTAAAGATGGCTGTTGCACTTCTGCATTGATGGCTATTTAGTTTAACCCTATCCAAACTGCAGAAGGATAAACAACAGCAACACAGGAAAAAGTT
Source organism: Glandirana rugosa (assembly GCA_018402905.1). Classification (NCBI taxonomy): domain Eukaryota; kingdom Metazoa; phylum Chordata; class Amphibia; order Anura; family Ranidae; genus Glandirana; species Glandirana rugosa. The sequence continues at coordinate 245,136 of BLSH010403077.1, read as the reverse complement.
CCACAGCAGGTATCAGCTATAGTCCAGGTTACATGCGAAAACACTCTTATAGTATTGGCTTGATAATTGTAATATTTGTCATAATATATTATTCATAGCCACCATAACCTCATGCAAATGAGAATTACACCCAGCATAAAAGAAAAAGAAAACTGATACTATGCAGCATAATTTCATACAGAATGAGCACAGATACTTTAAATTACACACACAATAACGAGCAAGGAGTGTATCCTTTAGCACTTGAGTCCTGATTGGGAGCAATTTTTAAACATATATATCTCTATGAAACTACTTGGATTGTCATGCACAATACAGGATATATGGTATCTATGCAGTGTAGAGGGCTGGGTCAGGACTGAAAAAACAGATGACTTCTATGATTTTAAGGTAAGCTGACAATCCCACTCTAGGCCAGTGCAGTCTCCCACAGACCTGAGCTTGCATGCTTAAAGCAGTAATAAAGCCCGCTATGTTATTTTTACCTACAGGTAAGCCTATAAGAAGGCTTACCTGTAGGTAAAATGAATATCTCCTAATCGTGTACTGTTTAGGGGATATTCCCACTGCATGCAGCCGCTGACGTCACTGGCGCATGCGCTCTAAAGGTCCAGCATATTGTGCCAGACCTTCAGAGCTTCTTGCCGGAACTGAGGGTTCCCAGGCAGACTGCACGGGAGTGACAACATCACGGCTCCGGCAACTCACAGCGCAGATGCCCACGAACCCAGAAGAACGGGCGGGGGAAGATGTTAGCCCTCCCAGCTGTGACCGGGTGCAGCTGGAAGGGCTTTGTTCTAAGGTAAGTATTTCAAAATGCCATTGTCTTAGTTTTTTTGCCATTATTTGTATAATTTGAAATCCTGACCCCCAAACTTCCTGGAATAATTCAATTATTTTCTGAGCAATAAAAAATCAGTTTAATTTCATATGTCAATTCGTAGGTGTATACACACAGGCACGGTACAAGAGGAAATAATGCTTCTTGGCTTTTAATTTTAAAGAAAACGTCTTGACAAGCAAAACAGATAAATACTACTTCTGTCGGTGCACAGAGGGTGAAGTCAGTCGCTTAGATGTACAAAAACTGCTGTTCATGGGAATTGGTAGGTATATCGAATTAGACAAGCATAAAACCTGAATCCAAATATTGCTGTGTTTATCAGTTATGCAGGTGTAGCCACTATTCTTTGGTACGGGATGCTGACAAAATGATTGAATATTCCTACAGCATTGTGCACCTGTGCACATGCTTGTGAGTCACTGCTGGTATGAGAACTTGATATATGTGAACAATTTGTGCTTTGTGTTCAAACAGCACTTGCAATGCGTGATCTATTGTAATTTCCCCTATTGCATCCTCCTATTTCTATTGCATTCATTCATAAGATACTGCATACATTAAAAACGATTGCTGCTGCTGTAGCCCAGCTGCTACAGCAGATCTTAGTGTGTCCGGGTGAATAAATAAACTTACAGTGAATCCTCAATTCCAATATATATACAATTTTACATAAATGCAATAAATAAGTAAAATAAAAATATAGAATAAAATAAATGATATATATATATATAAAGTCCAAGTAAAAGTGCTGTGCTCTGTGCCAAACGATTTCTTATGTGCAAATCCAAGGTACAAACAACTCCTACAACTACTACAGGAAGAAGAAGTAGAGGATAATACAATCCTGGCCACAGTGGACGTAGAATCACTATACACAAACATAAACCAAGATGACGCAGTGAGAGCAGTCAAATGGGCCCTAAACCAATCGACAATACCAATGGAACAACAGAAATTCATACTGGAAGCCCTAAAAATGGCTATGGCAAGAAACTACTTCTGGCACGAAGGTAAATACCATGAGCAACACAGAGGTGTTGCCATGGGAGCCAAATTCGCCCCCAGTGTGGCAAACGTGTTTTTAAGCCACTGGGAAAATGATGAAATTTTTGGGAAGACCAGACCAGAATTAAAACTATACCGACGCTTCATAGATGATATTATCATCATATGGAGAGGCACAGAGGAAAGCCTAAGTAAATTCCTGGATGAAATTAATGTGAATGCTTACAATATAAAGTTCACTGGAACGCATAGCAGAGAGGAAGTACATTTCCTGGACCTCGTGATATCCAAAAATAATAACCAACTGCACACCAAAACGCACTTTAAACAAACTGATAGAAATGGCTACATACCAGTGCATAGCTGCCATCACCCACAATGGATAAGAGGGATACCCAGGGGCCAGTTAACCAGGATCAGAAGGAACTGCACCCAACTGACAGACTACAGAAACCAAGCTGAATTACTAACGAACAGATTCCGGGAAAAAGGATACAAAGCCAGGGAGCTTGACCAAATCAAAGATCAAATTGAGAAAATAGATAGAGAAGAACTACTGAGGAATAAAACCCCCAAAAACAAGACTATAGCAATTCCTTTCATAACGCAGTTTAACAGACAATACAAAGAAATAGAAAAAATAATCAAAAAACACTGGCACTTATTATTGAAGGACAATAAACTGCAACATGTTCTCCCAAAAAGACCGAACTTCATCTACAGAAAAACAAGAAATCTAAGAGATAAGCTGGTACACAACATCCCAGAACCTCCCAAAAAACAATTTATGTTCAAGGACCTAAAAGGTTTTTTCTCATGTGGGAAATGTGTAATATGCACCACAGTAAAAAAGAGGGTCAGAAAACAAATTGAGTTCAAATCTAACATCACAGGCAAAACATACGAGATAAAAAAACTGATCACATGCCACAGCGACCACGTGACCTACCTGTTAGCTTGCCCTTGTGGCATGCAATATGTAGGACGCACAACAAGGAGACTATCCATAAGGCTGAGGGAACATGTGTATAATATAAAAAAGGGAATAAGAACTCACAGACTCTCTAACCATTTTAGAATTTACCATAGCAAAGATCCCAGCCTGCTAAGTTTTTGTGGCATAGACAAAATAGAACCACATTGGAGAGGAGGGAATAAAAAACAGGCAATATCACAAAATGAGACAAAATGGATATATGTACTAGAGAGCCTTCAACCTCAGGGTATGAATGTGGAAATAGATTTAAACTGTTTTATTACTAATTTTTAATGTAAATGTGTATGGTAAAGGGAGGATACACCCCAATTTTTTACCCAGGATTCTAAAAAAATTTTTTTCAATTTTTTCCCGTTTTTTCAATTTTTTCAATTTATCATTTTGTCATCTTTTCACATTTTTTCTTTCAATAATTTACACTTATTTATTTCTATTTCATTTTATTTATATTTACATTTTCATTTTTATTTTTATTTTTATTTTTATTTTATTTTATTTTATTTTATTTTTATTTTATTTTAATTTTATTTTTAATTTTATTTTATTTTATTTTATTTTATATTTATATTTATTTTTATTTTCATTTTTATATTTCTTTATTTTTAATTTTATTTTTATTTTTATTTTTACTTCTATCCATATTTTTTATTTTTATTTTCACTCTTTATTTCATTACATTTTTATTTTTATTCTTATTTTTATTTTTATTTTAATTTTATTTTACTTTATTTTTATTTTAATTTTAATTTCATTTTTATTTTTATTTTATATTTATAATTTTATTTTAATTTTAATTTTTATTTATTTTTTATTCATTTTTTTAAAAAAAATTTTCTATCTTCACTTACTTTTTTATCAGCATTTTTATCTATTTTTCACATATCCATCAATAACCTTACAAACGTATATACATACCTTGTCCTAACACATCTGTTTATATCAACCCTCTGCATCAGCACAAAAGCACTTTAATATGCCTTGTCCATAATACTGCTACCTCTAGCACTAGAGGACTCATATGCTTAAGCAGGAGCAGTAACATAGATATACACTCTGAACTCCGGAGCAACTAATGTTTTTATTACACATTTTTTTACACACACGTGATTACAACAAGTTTTAAACGTTCTAATAAAGAGTCAGTTTTTAACCTAAGAAAGTCACATGATCGGCCGCTCAATCACATGGGAACAGTAACCTCCCATTAACAAACACAGGTGTCTACAATTGATTCACACATAAAAGGCCGACGTACACACCGTGCAGACACCTCCGATGACGTCACAGGAAGTGACGAAACGCGTCAGTTGACCACACGGTGACAGAGGCCACGCCCAGTAGGTTTGCGAGCAGGAAGTGTCTGTAACACTGAGCGCGAGCATTACCTCTTAGAGCAGTCACAGTAAATTGCAAATGTATGCCTTTTGATGTTTGCACTGTGAAATAGTTCTGGCCAATAAACCTTTTAAAAAGTGATACGCGATGAGTTATTCCTCTTTCTATCCACACATGGAATTCTGACCGCGGAAGGGAGCGTGATAAAGGAGAGGACAACCACATCCATAGGTCGGATTGTAGACCTAAAGCGCGTTCTGACTTCTCCACACCGTACGGTGGGAGAGTCAAAGGATTCTGGTAAGCAGGGCACAACACCCTGAGCTATTTTTATCATCACTCAGCACCAAAATACAGCACGAGCACTTTAAAGTATAAAGAATTGTTCCACGCACAAGGAGATAAAGCAGAGATAGACTGGAACTGAATCAGCACTCATTCACTTTGTACCTTGGATTTGCACATAAGAAATCGTTTGGCACAGAGCACAGCACTTTTACTTGGACTTTATATATATATATATATATATATCATTTATTTTATTCTATATTTTTATTTTACTTATTTATTGCATTTATGTGAAATTGTATATATATTGGAATTGAGGATTCACTGTAAGTTTATTTATTCACCCGGACACACTAAGATCTGCTGTAGCAGCTGGGCTACAGCAGCAGCAATCGTTTTTAATGTATGCAGTATCTTATGAATGAATGCAATAGAAATAGGAGGATGCAATAGGGGAAATTACAATAGATCACGCATTGCAAGCGCTGTTTGAACACAAAGCACAAATTGTTCACATATATCACGTTATTCCCCATAAACATTTGGGCCACAACAGCAGCTCGCACACAGGCTATTACACCTCATACCAGAGGACACGCGCTGCCTAAGGTACACACACCTTTCAGAAAACTGGTATGAGAACTGCCTGTTCATAATAGGGACATTGGATGGTCAAAATGGATCAATATATGTAAGCGATCTCCAAACCTTTTTTAGTACAAGGGCCACTTTATATAATTTACAAATATTCACGGGCCAAAAAAAAAACTGTTTTATAAATGAATAGAATTTAAATGAATAAATAAATATGCCCAAGAAATAGCTTTATATCAGAAGCCCTTCATCACATCAGATGTTCCTGCTTCACATCTGAAGTGCATCCATCACTTCGGAACCCTCCTTACGTATCAGAGTCCCCCATACATCAGGTTCTCTATAAGGGCTCCCATCAGAAGCAGAGTCCAACTGATCTAATTCCTTGCATTGATTCTGAGGATACACCACTGACCCTAGCAGTGAACTGGATAAAATTTTAGTTTGGAGACCCCTGATAGATGGGAATGTCTTGTAAAGATTGTAGTATGTTTTGAAACAATTCAAATCATGATATCAGTGCCAAGAATGGTATCTCTGACAATGGAGTTGATTTACTAAGGGCAAAAGGCTGTTCCCTTTGCAAGAGAAGTTGCATTTGCAAGGGAATTTACACCAGAGTTTAGTGAATGTGGTGTAATTTGACTTTGCAAAGAAGACCCAATCACATGTAAGGAAAAAAAGGCATTTGGGGTGGGGTTCCCATGTTTGGAAGCTAGTGTGTGATTCTGACAGCAGGTTAAAACTAGCCAGGGGTAATTACTATCTATCCTACATTTATTATACCTTATACCAGTGGCGGCTGGTGAAGTTTTAAGATGGTGGGGCGCCAGACCCTGCCCTTCCTTTTTGCCCCATCCCACTTCTTAGAAGCCACACCCCTTATAGGCTCCACCCACTCTGTACACAATGTACAGTATAACTCAGCTCTCAGTCCTAATTCTCAATAAAATATTGCTGGTTCATTCATCCATTAAATCCCAAAGGTAAAGAATTACATGAGCTGTGAGGTCTGCACAGGAACCCAGCACAGACGGGCATTATGTGGGGTTTCATATCCCATCAAGCTCCATCCTAATACTTATTTTATAATAGGAACACTGGAAATCCTCCACTAACCCCTGACACAAGGTGAGCCATAGAAATGTCCTCAGTTTAATGTGGTGTAAGTGATTTGAGACCACATTTAAGGGAACGTTTACGTTGAAGAGAACGTTT
>BLSH010403077.1:183488-199125 GCA_018402905.1 Glandirana rugosa | reverse complement strand
TGTTGATGTCCCAATATTTATGGACCTGACTATATATATATATATATATATATATATATATATATATATATATATATATATATATATATATCTCTATAGAAAAGTGTGCAGTGCTGCTGTGCAATATATCCAACGCAAAAAAAGAGAATACAATCACAGTATAAAACCATTGTTTACATGTGCAAATGATCAAATAAACGTCTATCAGTATATAAAAGGTGCTCAGTGCTGTAGTGCAATATGTCCAGTCCTCTGGTAAATGTACAATCTTGTACCAATACTGCAATAGATGGAAATGTGCACCAACTGACACAAGGAACCGTATCATCACCCCAGTCTTTTAAATAAGCTTTTTGAGGTCTGGAGATATACAGTGTTCTATATACTCCTGGGGAACCAACAGTATGGAGACCACAGTAGGATACTTGGTGATCGGTGGATCCTAGGTACATCAAACATGCGGGCACTCATGCTCCCCTCGGCCATCCTACTTACCGAACGGCGTCACTGCTGCAGGGGTAAAGAGCCTGGGCGCCTGTTTCGGTCGACCGTCCTCCCGGTCCGGGTGCTCTGTTTCTCCTGCGTGATGCTGTGCTTTAGTCCGGTGCAGGGGATAAAGGTGAAAAAAGCGGCCAATAGTGTAGTAATTTGGTAAAAATTGGGGTTTTATTAAAGCCGATCAGTAACAGGTAATGGCGTAAAAACATCTAAAAGGCTCATTAAAAAATGCCTTCCAATCACTTACCGGTCTAAGTGCTGTATGCCTGGTCAAGTGGAGCACTGAAAGTCTCCTAGCACCCTTCCTGGTGCAACTAGCGTGCGTTCCACCGGCTGGACTGGCCAAACTAGAAGCGTAACTTCTGTAACTTCTGGACTGGACATATTGCACTACAGCACTGAGCGCCTTTTATATACTGATAGACGTTTATTTGATCATTTGCACATGTAAACATTGGTTTTACACTGTGATTTTATACACGACCATAAAAATGTCTAGGAAGCCTCCAAAAACATAAATTATGAAATGCTGGAAGGTAGCAGGGGCATTACACAGACCAAAGGGCATTACTAGGTACTTGATTTGGTGGCCAAATCCAGTGTGGAAGGGCGTCTTCCAATCATTTCCTTGCTGTATTTAAATCAAATTGTAAGCCCCTCGTAAATCCAGTTTGGTAAAGGTGGTTGCGGATCTCAGTCTCTGAAACAGTTCAGGCACTAGGGGGAGTGGATATCGGTTCTTTACAGTCATTTTATTTATCTCTCGATAATCCACACAAGGCAGCAGTGAGTGATCCTTTTTTTCTACAAAAAATATTCCTGCCCCTGCTAGAGAAGTAGAAGGCCGGATGAAGCTTTTTTTTTTAGATTTTCTTTCTTAGATTGTCTTTTAATGCTTCCTGTTCCCACTAGGTCAGAGGGAAAAATTCTACCAAAAGGAATCTCAGTTCATGGGAGTAACTCGATGGGGCAGTCATATGGCTAATGTGACGGGAACATGTCAGCCCCCCGTTTGCTAAAGACATTGAGATAATCATGGTAGGGCTTGAGCACGGCCTGCCGTGTTTCATTCTTAGAGTCTATGCAGAGTAAGGTTGCAGGAGTGTTGGAAGACTCTGGCAGGCAGTGGAGTATTTGATACTCTGACACGGCTAGTTAGTCTTTCAGGCTTTCTGATAGGCCTAAACAGAACTGGTGTCACAGGGCTGCATCCTTCCACTGGATGTCTGCACTCCAGCACCTAAAATCTGTGACATAGTCCTCAACCGTTCTGCGGCCTTGCTGGAGTGCATGAAGGGCAGCCTCTGCTGTGGTGATCCATTGTGGATCATCATATAATTAGGCCATTGCATCGAAGAAAGTGGACATAGTTTGTAACAGTACATTGTTATGTTCCAACATCTGGTGGGCCCAGGACTGAGGTTCACCTTGAAATAATGAAATAATAAATCCCACTTTGGTAGATCACAGAGAGAAGGTTTAAGGTTGCAGGGTGAAGTACAACTAAAATGCGTTATGGAAGGATTGGAACTTTCCCTGATCACCTGAGAACTTTTCTGGTGCTGGAACTCTGGGTTCAGGAGGCAGCATCACAACTGAGGGTGCTGTAGTGGCAGTCCCTGTGGTAGAAGATGCAACAGTAGCTGCTGTAGTGCTTGCTGGTGTAGCTAGAGACTGTACACGTTGTTTCAGCTGGGTGTAACCATCCTGCAGTGATTTTACAGCTTGGTTTAGGACTGAAAGGTGCTGACAGATATCATCCATGGCCAACTTCCCACTTGCAGGCTCAGACATGGCTGTCTGATACCGCTACTTATCTGACAGGTGAGCCTGACATGTACTGGGAAGGCTTTCTTGTACAACCCTGGCTCAAAGGCCACCGATGTTGCAACAGTGGCCGCAAGAGCCTGGCAGTGCATGGATGCCTGGATCGTCTTCCGTGCAGAGGATATGTCACCAAGATAAACCAACAGGTGTTGTCGGTTCAGCTGATGCAGCAGGAAACAGGAATAGGAAGCAGACTGGTAAGTGCAGAGCCGAGGAGACACTGAATGCATAGTCAGACAAGCCGGGTTTGGTAACAGACGATCAGATATAGGTATAAAAGGCAGGCAAAGAATGGTCAGGATACAGACAAAGTTTGGCAACAGGATATCAGGTAGGTAAGAGGTATGCAGAGTCAACAAGGCAAGCCGGGTCAGGATAACAGATAGCAACATATTCAGAACAAGCTGGGTCACACACATGAATCAGATCAGGATCTCAGGAACAAGTTTTCACAGGGTACAAGCTGCAGATCAGACAGCAAAGACACAGTGCTGCAGCAGAATTTAATATGGTGTCTTTGGTACCAGACTCACTGGCGTGTGGCCGTGCGCACGCACATGCTCCCATGCGCAGGGTAACTCCATGACATTGCCACCCCCCTTACGGGCAACCTCCGGGTGCCCAATTGACTTCTTTTCTGTGGATGGCTGCGGAAGAAGGTATTGATTAGTTCTTGGGCATGAGCATCCTGTTCAGACTCCCAGGAATTTTCCTCTGGGCCATAGCCTTTCCATTTTATTAGGTATCGTACCTGATTCCTTCTTCTCCTGCAGTCCACAATGGATTCTACCTCATACTCCTCTTCATCAATGGTCACGGATTACGGCGGCCTGGAAAAGAATCAGGTACTGCAGGTTTCAAGAGAGAGACATGAAATACAGGATGCATTTTAAATTATTCGGGTTCAGATAATTCATATGCAACTTCATTTAGTCCATTCGGCACATCCATGCACCAGGCAACTCCATGAGATTTACACAAAGGGATTGATAAGTAGGAAGGCCAGTGGGCTGGCCTGAATTTATGGGAGGAGCCCGGAGGGTATTTAAGCACCCTCACTCTCCATGCTCTTTGTCGGTTCCAGTGCACGATAGCACATGTTACTGGGCCGGCTCTCCCCAGCTCACTTCATGTTCGTTCGATTACCAGTGTGTTGCAGCTTCTTAGTTTGTAGTCTTCGTCGGCGGTTCTCACTCGCTATTGCAGGTAGGATTAGAATCCTTTCATTTCATACGCTATGTTACAATTCATTATGTTTCCTATCCTGCATCTCCTTTTGTACTTAGCTGCCTCCAAGTTGTTGTCGGTCGTGTCCCGACATTATACGGCACAGGCATGGCAGATTTGAAGGTTCCCTATTTTATGATTCATGCGCAGAGCCAAGCCTCGAGCCACTGCCGGCCGTTATCCAATATCACTGCAGGCTTTGTTGCTCACAGCATTCACTGTCTATGGGGGTTGCTATTGCATACATTGGGAGATTAGCATGTATTGTTTGCACAGCTTCTGTGGCTTATTGAGGTGGTAGTTGGACCCACCTGGGCCTTGGCTGCACTCAATTATCCTCGGGGGTTGGGTGGTTGGTGTTCAGTTGAAGCCATTGTACACTCCACAACCAAACTCGTATCAGATTAATTTCATGCATGCTACAACCAATTCGTATAGATCATGCCATTTTCCTCACAATCGATTTGTACCGAATTCATTGCATACTCACCACAATCTGATTTCAGCCTAGTCACAACAGTTCGTATTGGATGCATCACACCATGTCACTTAATCTCTTCATTTTATTACCCTATCTACCGATTCGTATCGGTTCATGCCTTCCCTTCAACTGATTTCGATCGGTTGTCATTTTTCTTAAATACCGATTTGCATCGGTGCATGTCCTACCCCACAAACGATCCATGTCAGATACTGACCACAGTCCAATATGTACCTAGTTACCGATTCATACTGGTCATGTTGTTTACCCAGTCCATGTTATCTTCCCGATCGGTTACCCTTCCTACCGACTCGCATCAGTTCATACCGTTTTCCACTACCAAATCGCATTGATTCTCGACATTCCTTACTACCAATTCGCATCGGTTCATGTCAGTTCCTATTGCTGACGCATGTCAGTTCATGTTATTCCACTACCGATTCGCAGCGCTTCCTGTTATTTTCCACTACCGATTCGCATCGGTTCATGCCACTTCCTACTACCGATTCATGTAATTTCCTATTACTCATGTTGGTTCATGTCATTCCACTACCGAGTCACATCGGCTCATGTCAATTCCTACTACCAACTCTTGTTGGTTCACGTCATTCCACTACCGAGTCACATCTGTTCATGTCACTTCCTACTACCGACTCATGTTGGTTCTTGTCGTTCCACTACCACGTCGCATCAGTTTATGGCAGTTCCTACTACCGAGTCGCATTGGTTCATGTCAGTTCCCACTACCAAGTCGCATCGGTCCATGTCAGTTCCCACTACCGAGTCGCATCGGTTCATGATCGTTCCTACTACCGAGTCGCATTGATTCATATCAGTTCCTACTACTGATTCGCATCGGTTCATGACCATTCCTACTACCGAGTCGCATCGGTTCATGACCGTTCCTACTACCGAGTCGCACCGGTTCCTGACCGTTCCTACTACCGAGTCGCACCGACTCATGACCGTTCCTACTACCGAGTTGCATCGGTTCATGACCGTTCCTACTACCGAGTCGCATCGGTTCATGACTGTTCCTACTACCGAGTCGCATCGGTTCATGACCGTTCCTACTACCGAGTCCCATCGGTTCATGACCGTTCCTACTACCGAGTCGCATCGGTCCATATCAGTTCCTACTACCGAGTCGCATAGATTTATGCCATTTCCTACTACCAATTTGCATTAATTATGTTAGTGTCCTGCCGATTCAAATCGGTTTGTGTCATGGCGCTAATTATCGTCAATTTATCTATCGATTTGCATCGGCTCATGTTATTTCCTACCACGGATTTGCATCGAAGCAAATCAGTTCACATGTAATTTAAGTCGACCCACATTTTGCTGAAGCGCACTACTGATTCGCATCGGTTTGTGTCTCTTCCTTACTACCGATTCGTATCGATTTATGGCATCAGTTCAAGTTCCATGCCAAGCACAGTTACGGTTAGTTCAGCCACAATACACCCCCTTTCTATTTTTTACTTATTTATCAGTACAGGCTCTTGCAATCACTGCAAGCACGCCTTCAATTGCACTACACCTGGTGTTCACTGCAAGCACAGAACGAACAACACCTTAAATTAAAAAAAAAGAACACTTCTAGCGACGTGCTTTCCCCCACGCACAAGTCACTTGCTAATCGCAGCATACATGCATTCGAGCACCACGTCTTGCAATCGCTGCAAGCACAGGTACGTGTTGCTCCATACATTACAGCAAGCAGGCATTTCAATTGCTGCAAGCACGTGTTGTCATTTAAGTCCCTAGCAAATACTGCGATCACGTAACTATACAAACCCCTTGTGGTCTCTGTCAGCATGTACAAACACAAACTTTTTACAAATGTTGCAAGTATGCTTAACTAAACGCCTTGCAATTCGCTGCCAGCACGCTTTTTGACACTCCTGGCGATGCTGCAAGCATGCATTTTAAACTTGAACTTCTTGCAATCACTGCAAACATGTATTTTTGTAACTCCTTGCAAACGCTGCGAGCACGCATCATCGCAAACCCCTCGCAATCACTACGAACACTCACTGTCTAAAACACCTTGCAATCGCTGCATGCGTGTATTTACATAAATTCCTCGCAATTGCTGCGTGCACGCATCAACCTAAATACCTCGCAATTGCTGCGGGCATGCATAAACTAAACTTCTTGCAAATCACTGCAAACACACATTTACATAAACTCCTCGCAATCACTGCGAGCACGCATCATCACCAATTGCTTCGAGCAAGGACAAACACAACCCCATTACAAGCACATTCTCAGTGGCACACAATCAGCCACACACCATTTTAGTAGCACTTAATCGGCCACTCATCTCCAGTGACATTAACATTGCGGGCCACTCATCGTTTTCTCTGTCATTTCTCCTTAGGTCAGTCGAGTTCAAGTCCCCTCCTGCATCAGGTTGGACTTTTTCCCCCGGAAAAAAAAACCCTCCCAACGTAGGGATCGCTTCTTCATCAGGGCCACCCGCATAACAAGGTTGGGACAGCCCGTGTAGGAAAATAAAAGAGATATACATTTTTCATGTCACCCCTACTACAGGTTCGATCCATACCAGGTCCTTAATGATAGAGCATTAGTCAGGTGTAGTTCACGGGTCTTTTCTTTCACATTATTCTGCAGCACTCTGTCACTAAATCTTCGATTCTACATTCACCATTCGGCATACTAAGGTTGGACATTAGTTACTGTCACATATGTCCGTGGATTACACTCTCTTTTCGGAGACCGACTCTCCACCTCACAGACAAGGTCGCTAAACATCAACTTGCTGACAGGGCAAGAGTTAAGCAGACTGAGCATGCGTCATAAATCTACAGACCGAAACATTCCTACATAGGCCGTACCAGACTCCAGCTTCTTGCCCCAGTACATCCTGGGGCTCTAGCCCACATGTTTGTGCTCAGCACAGACAGGCACCTGAGCTATCGGTTACCTGGCCAGTCACCTCCTGGCTCACCTCGGGTGCCGCGCACTTTCTTGAGTTTTCTAAATTTCCACTATACAGTGTTCTATGACCGTAGAACACCGTTGGCTCTATCTATGCCTGTCATTTCGTTCCTGTACTTCTCTTTCCTCATTCTTGAATTTCTGTATCCCACTACATCCTTTTCCTCTCTTCCACACCCCCTTTTGACACATACCCTCTTGTTTAGTCTCAAGACCGACTTGAGTGTCACCGACACGGAACTCTTTTTTCGCCACTTCGCTGGCCTACGATCCCCGCTCTGTGCCGTCTGCCAGCCAATTGGCTACACTGCATACTGGTGCACAAATGTGGCCACAAGTTGCCCCTTCAACCCCCCCCACCACCTCAGGATTCCACACCGGCCTCATCACTCTACCTCTCTCTACTCAGGAGTGCAAAAAACCTCCAGTCAGCAACTCTCGACGAACAGGCCATCGATACCCTGCTACAGGCCAAACTAGACAAAGGATCTGTGATTGGCCCTTTCCCCCAGTAACCTTCCAAACCCTGGAGACTCAGCCCTTTTGGGCTTGTCAAGGGCAAGTTCTCCAATAAATTTTGGTTAGTGCGCAATTTTTCTGCACCTCATTCTTCGCACATTCCGAGCTTGAATTCCCTGATTACTTCCAAGGAATTTTCCTTGAAATACACATCAGATGACGTAGCTGTCCAAGTAGTCTTTTTCGGGGAGCCTGTCACACAGAGCCCAGTGTCAGATGGTTATTCATTACCTAGATGATTTTTCTACTCATCAAGCGACCAGACATATCATCGGTAAACCTCGATAGGTTGAGAGTGGTGTTCAACAACTTCAATGTTCCCATAGCCGAAAACAAAGTGGAAAGCCCGGCACAAGCCAACACCTTCTTAGGTGTCACTTTGGACACATGTGCCATGCAAGCCAGCCTGCCTCCTGACAAACTAGCCCATATCAGGTCGGTCGTTCATGACTTTACTCTCTCGCAGGGGGTACTAGGAAACAGATGCAGACTTTGCTAGGGACGCTCAATTTTGCAATAAGAATTATTTCTCAATGCCACTCTTTTATTTCACGGCTCCTAGTTTTCCTTACTCATGTACAAGGTGCTGACCAAATCATTAGGTTAGACCCGGCAGCCATAGCCGACTTAGCAATGTGGGATAAGTTCCACACAAATTGTAACGGCATATTAAGGTTATCTCCACGGCGTCAGCTGCATCACCACAGGTAGTCACAGATGCTGCAGCTTCTACAGGCTTTGCTGCAATTTTCTAGCCATCACTGGTCCGCAGGTCCTTGGCCACCATAAATCCTGTTGATTCCAGGTTTCTCTGTCATCCTGACTTTTCGAGCTGTACCCAATCGTGGCAGCTGCTCAGGTCTGGAGCAATACTTGGACAGGACAAATCATGGTCTTCGCTACTAACAACCAGGCTATGGCCAAAAACGTAAACAAAGGTAAATCAAGTCGCTCCCCATTCGAACCACCATTCAATATACCCATAAGCATATCCAGGGCAAAGCAAATCGCAACGGATGCATGATCACGTTTCAATTTTGGCTAATTTTTCAGCAGTATCCTGGAGCTGACCTAACGCCCCATGCCCATCCCTCCTTGGTCACAGCTAACCATGGATTGAAACGGTCAAGTGGCAAATGCTTGCCCATTACGAGCACCATCCTTAGAGACATGTCTAAAGTCCTCGCACAATCCATGTTCGGGGTTCTGCCCAGTCTAGTCATTCAAGCGGTCATCTACCTATCCTACTATGTTTCTTTTGCAGCCTAACAAATTCACCGTCAGCGGCGCTAGCAGCTAGGTATCATACAAACGCCACTTAACTAGTTTCCAAAACCATTACGTCCATCACCTAGAAGTCTCCAAACACATCAGATCAGACTCGGGGTCGACATCAGCCTCTTCCGGACTATAAACTTCTGGTGCCCAGTTGCGGTGCTTGGCTTGCTGCCGACTCGCCTACCAGTCTCTCCAACTCTAGCTCATTATTGCCTTTCCCTATCAGCCCATCAAGTGGCAACCAATTCATCAGGCACGTCAGAATCTTACTGTCCAACTTTGGCCTTGACCCCTGCCGGTACTCTGGACATTCCTTTCGGATCACAGCAGCTTCAACAGCATCACAGCATGCAGTATCGGACCACGTGATCAAAAAATTAGGCAGATAGAAGTCCGGCTGCTTGGCTAGATACATTCTGAATCCACAGTTGGAGATGGCACAAGCCTTCGCCAAGCTTGCTCATTTATCATTGTACCAATTAAGGACTACTTCCCTAAACTGCATATTTTTGCCCCCTTCTCTTGGCATACCGACCAGATAACCAAGGCACACCTCAGGTCTATTTATGTTGTAAGTCTTGTTGAGTGTTTATGTGATCCACATCTATCTTCGGTCAGAGGGCCACGACCATAAGTAGGAAGGCCAGTGGGCTGGCCTGAATTTATGGGAGGAGCCCGGAGGGTTTTTAAGCACCCTCACTCTCCATGCTCTTTGTCGGTTCCAGTGCACAATACCCTCCCTCCCATCCCCCTTTTTCAGGGAATTTCTCAGCACATTCTTCTCCATTATTACCCATTACTTATATAGGGTATGCCCCCTTCTCTTGGCATACCGACCAGATAACCAAGGCACACCTCAGGTCTATTTATGTTGTAAGTCTTGTTGCGTGTATATGTCATCCACATCTATCTTCGGTCAGAGGGCCACGACCATAAGATACAGTATAATGTGTTCAGAGAAATGGTAAAAGGTCTGGGGGATAAAACATTTCAAGAGCGACTTCAGGAACTGAATTTGCACAGTCTGGAGGAAAGAAATAAAAGGGATAGACATGATTGAAACCTTTACATACATGAAGGAGGTGAATAAGGTTCAAGAGGGCAGTATTTTCAATATAAAACCAAAATCAAGACTAACTGAAGAAAAGTTCAAAACTAATCTTAGAAAGTATTATTTTACTGAAAGGGAATTTGATGCTTGGGATAAACTTCTAGCAGACGTAGTGAGTGGGTCAACAGTAAGTGGTTTCAAACCTGTGCGGGAAAAACCTAGATCTACACTCAGACAAAAAAGTTAAAGTAAAATAAAGCAAAAAACAAAACATGTATAAAAAAAACACAAAAGGGGCAGACCTGATGGACCACTCTGTCTTTTTTCTGCCATCACTAACTCAAGACAGACGGGGCTGTCAATTTCACAGGATTGTGTTAAACATTCTAATACTATAGACAGCCTTCTGTACCCTACAGGCCTTTCACTATATGAGGAAGGGAGCGCCGATGCTCTTAGGTTAGTCAACACTACGGTGGTCTCCTATGTTAAGACAGAAGGACTCACAGCTTGTTCTCTATTACGGGAAGCAGGAGCCAATTTTGTCTTGAGCTCAGAAGATTCAAGCCTACACCTCGGCGGCTTATGTGCCCAGAGTCCAGAATATTCTAGCAGACTTTCTTCCTGAGTCCATTTGGACAACGAGTAGCCTCTACATGTGGGGGTTTTCAGGCACAATGCCCTGATCATTGGTAATACAGTGGGACTGGTGCATTTCTTCCAGTCCTAATCAACCTCGGGTTTCTATGAAGACTCCGAGCAGAGGTTGTGCAGGTAATGGCAGGGATGCCTTATTGGCCAATTAGGCCAGGGTTCCCCTAACTAGCACAGTCTAGCTTCCGGAACCCAGTGCACCTTCTCCTCAGGCCAGACCTTCTGTCACTGGGTGCAATTCTACTTCCATGTCCAGCACGGTTGCGTCTGATGGCCTGGTTCTTGAGATTGGAAGTCCTTGGCTTCTCCTTCGGAGTCATTTCCGCTCTCTTGAATACAAGCAGAATGAACGCAAACAGAGTTTACGGAAGAATTTGGTCAACATTTACTCTAATACATGTCTGCTGCTGATAGATCATGTAGTGATCTAGAAGTTCTAAATATTCTAGGTTTCCTCCAGTCGGTCAGTTCCCTCGGAATTCAAGTGTCCGCTTTATTGACCTTCACAGGTGTACCCAGGTCTAGGCGTCTTTCCTGTCCAACAATCCTTCAAGGGAGCAGCTAGGCTCAGTTCTCGAAGTAGCGGAGGTTTTCCAAATGGAGTCTCCCTTTTGTTGTCAACTCCTTCTCGGGAATTGGAGCAGAGTGTTCTAGGGCTGTTTCCGTCTTCTCTCTCAATTTGGCATTTTTCCTGGCTATCACTTGGCATAAAAAGCCTCAGAGATTGGTTCATTGGTAACAGAACTTTTCTTATCATTTTTTCCAGTTGAATGGTGCTGTTTTCTATGCTTGATTCAATTCCTAAGCGGTTGTCTACCTATTGATTTGATGGTGTCAAAAGAGTTAATATTCCCGGCATGCCGGAAATGCTAGCTGTCTCCTTGATTGTGCTCTCAACCAGACTGGCAGACCATCCAGTGGGTGGTGTCGTGATGAATCGCATGCGTAGCATCATGGCGGTTGCAGATCAGGCAGCGGCTAGGATGTCAGCTTCCTTAGCTGAAAACATTAGGAGAGTATACAACCTCTTTAAGGGCACGAGAGTCTTTCATATCTACAAAGCTACAACTTCCTTCATTTTTCAGAGAGCCTGTTAATTCTATTGCCAGAAAGGACAGAGGAATGGGCCTCATCTAGGATGATTGTGGCACGGATTGCCTAGGCCATCCAACAGGCTCAGAGCCAGGGGGCTTGGCTGCTTTGGAGGTACTGGCTGCTCATTTGACCAAGCGTGGGTTTACATCTTGGGCAGATTCACAGCATGTGATTCCCAAGTAGTCTGTAGGGCATCCTTGTTGTCCTCAATCGATACGTTTATGGCTCATTGTTGTGTAGAGTCTGCTTCTTTATCCTCTGGTTATTTTGGCTTGCAGGTTTTGTCGTGACGATACAAATTAAAGCCTTTGGGATAACATTGCCCGCCCATTGGGTATATAGCGAGTTAATTCCCAGATGTATGCTGCCATGGAGTCTGTCAGGAAAATGGAAAATTCAATATCAAATACTTACCGTAATTTTCCTTTCCTGATGGACTCCATGGCAGCAGGAGTCCCCCCCCCAATGGGCTAGTTACGGAACACGGCCTCCGGCTCGGAGCAAAAATTTATGGGAGTGGGATCCTATGGGGAGGAGTGGAGGCGGGGCTAGCCCAGACGTATGCTGCCACGGAGTCCATCAGGAAAGGAAAATTACAGTAAGTATTTGATATTGAATTTTCCGTTATTTCTAGATGGTTAGGAGGGGCCTGTTCCTGAGAGCTTACAATCTGATAGTGAGGGACTTTATTGGATTTCTCTATATATTTCCTCAGTAAGACAGAGCCTGCCATACCAGCTACACCATTGAAGACTATCTTACCTAAAAAAAACCTGGTAGAGTAAATAATTAAGTGAGTCTGTGTGAAAAATTGTTTATATAGACTTTAAATGATATTACTATGGATGGTCCACAAGTCCTACATTAAGTCTTGGTTCGCACTGGTGTGATGCGGGAACCAGCACGATTCCTGTGAACACCCAATGCGATCCGATTCCAGTGTGGACCAAATAAAGGGTCCTGCACCATTTTGGTGCGAATGCAATGCAATTTCAGCCATACAAACTGTATGGCTGAATTTGCATCATACAGAAATCGCATGTGATGTCCACAGCAATGCGGTGTGAATCACATGCGATGTCTGGCATCACATTAGTGTGAACCCATCCTAAAAATGAAATTGCTTCAGTGTATATATTTTAATCCACAAAAAAAATGATTATTTTTTTTTTACTTGAATGATACTATTACAATAATGTTCTGAAGAGAGCCAAAACATTCCCCAAAAATATTTTCTGCAGAGTATAAATAAATGTGATCACTTTTTCAAGTGCAGACCGTGCAGTTGATTGCAAGTAAGGATGAGCTAGGAATTGGTCTGTACTTGGGTTCAAGCTGAACCTGGAAGGAAGCTATCACAACCGCCTGCCAACTGTGGTCATGGTATTCCCTGCCATCCTGCTGCATGCACACAAAGGAAAGGGATGCGTGTAACATCATTGACCTAATATGGCCATATTGGGTCAATTATGTCATACATCTTTTTTGTGTATGTGCAGCAGCAGGGTGGGAATTGCTTTGACCACAGTTAATTGGGCAGTGGTGGGTGGGCTTCTTTCTCAGGTTAGTTTAAACCCAAATTGGGACCAAACCTGAGGTCATCATTAATTGCAAGGTAGAGACTCTCAACATTTAGGAAGGTCAAACAGCTAGGCAGTATAATGAGAAATGAGGAAAACTCCTGTCCCTAGAAACCAGGCAGTGTCTACGTATTTCAAATAAAGATGTTCTATTACAGTGGATTACAGAGCGTAAACAGCTGTTGATTGCCCAGCAGTATTATGCATTATAATAAAAGATGACTCTTGTCCAAAACGCAAGTAGTTCCAATGATACGACTGAAAATATGCACTGTATTGCTTTGGTTGGGATGCTTTTTCATACCCTGAGATTGAATAGGTCACACAGAGATAAATGCATAGATTGAGCAAATGGATAATAGTGTCTCTTAGCCAACAAACCATCCTCATTGCAGTTGTAAAAGTAAGCGATTATAAACAAAGGAAAAAAAGTGGTATATATGTAACAGATGTAAAAGATGACTCCTTGTCTGTAAACGCACAGTGGTACAATTGGTAAGAAATATTTAGGCTTTTCTTCATGTGTTTTCTTTTTTTTTGTATTTCTGTTTATTGTTATGTGTTTCATGAATCACACACAATACAGTATATCCAAAGATAGAGCAATTAAATAATAGTGTCTGACATCAAAACAAACCATCCTCTTTGCAATAATCCAAGTAAAGTCTGTGGATTTATTGTATTTGGACCCTAGAAAACTAAATAGTACACCTAGCTCAAGCAACTTTTCCTGGGCTGAAAGATCTTTACAAACTGTTAAAATGGCACATGGTTCACTGGGGTGGCCATGCACAAGACCCATGTGCCCCTGTTTTTTTTCAGCCTTCCAGGTTTTTGGAACTCCCTGTGCATGGTACCTAAGGACAGGTTTAGTAAATACTGAAGCTTTTTCTCACATAAATTCTTGTGTTTTGGACTGAGCAGAAGTGTGTTTTGGCCTGTTGTGACAATGTCCTAGTCATCATGTATGTTTATATTTTTTTCTAACTAGAAGGAAAAAATTACACATTTTGTTCTGATGACATGAGTTTTCCAGTCCCTGCACACATTATAAGAAACATACTTGTTATGCTGACAAGTATACTCATTCAGGCATTGACAGTATATATAGACTTTTCACCAGATACGGAAGTTAACATTGCATTAATTTAAATATTATATTTGTTAATCCACACAGCTGTCTCTATAGCACAGAACTGATCTCGGCTTGTGATAAAGAACATGATCCGTGACCTCATGTACCCTAGATAAATACTGCAAATTGATCTACACAGTTTAATTCTACATTTATGCTTTATGTAGGTATAATACACTATACCATTATCACAGGTTATTTTAGTAAATATTTAGATTATAGTTAGTAATTGTTCTTATTCTAAAAATGACTGCGCTTTAAAAATCTACAGTAGGTGATATACTGTAATTTGTTTTTCCATATGTATATTCTGTAGAAAAAAAAAGAGAGATTTTGGTAAATGTTGGGGCTGATTTACCAAAGGGGTTGAGCCTAGTAAGAAAGAGAATGTTCAGTGAGTATAGGTAAGCTGTCTTAAATCATATACAACCAGAAAAATCCTTTTTTTTTTTAAATTTTCTTTGCACATGATTGGGTATAGTATGCAAAGCTTTCTTCCATGTACTAACCTTTCACTCTGTAAAGTGAACATTCACTTTCGGAAGGGAGCAGTCTGTATTACCAAGGCCTCATTCACGCCACAAAACTGCGCCAGCTTTGACAGAATTCCAGCAGATTCCTGCAGCTGGATTTACAGATAGATGCTGAGAGTTGTGGCCGCTGAGCCTTTTACAACAGCAGCTACAGATGTCCAGTATGTTCGTATGTATTCTTACACTGAGTAAGGATATTGCCCTTGAACCAAGCATCCACCTGTGAATCCATCTGCAGGAATCCACTGGTGTGAATAAGACCTTAATCGGCCCCACTGAGTTAGTAGAGATTATGGAGAAATGGAGTCCAAGATCAACAAGATTCACAGCATGTACTGCATCTAGACAAATGGTCGTTATTAGTGTTGAGCGAACCCGGACTGTAACGTTCGGGTCCGTACCGAATTTTAGGGTGTCCGTGGCACGGACCCGGACCCGGACATTTCAAAAATCGTTCGGGTTCGGTCCGCCGTTATAGGAATGAGTCACATTCTTATGTATGCTTGTATGACCTGTAGACATCGACGACAACATTTTCCGAGTCGCCGGTGTTGAGAGTCGTAGATAGACATTTAGGTCGACGTCCTTAGACGACCTTAAGACAGTTTCGACCGCGTCAAAACACCGCACTTACTCCGGAACCATTATGTCTGACGAGGGAAGGCTTTCACTTACAAGTGAAATGTCTCACTTTCCAATCATGTACCTTCTTTCGAAACGTATGATATGGGTTAGTACACGTTTCTTTTAAATTTTTTTTTTTCCTAAAAAGACCAACATATACTAAATTCT
>BLSH010403077.1:136378-159818 GCA_018402905.1 Glandirana rugosa | reverse complement strand
TAGGCCTCAATACAAAAAAAAAACATGTTGGCTACCTCCTCCTACTCCTCTACCACCGCCACTTCCACCTACACTGCCACGGTTACGGCCTAGTCAACCTCTAGGCTCCTACTCCACATCCACCCCCCTTCCCATTTTTTTATTTGATTTTAATTTATTTTCCCTATCCCCATTTTTTTGTAGGGCACTTGCCCTAGTTTGAAGATGATTTTAGAACAGTTATATGGCTTCTACCGTTAATTAATACTTTTCAGACACAGTTTGAAGATGATCCACATTCACCTCCATTTTTGCATTTTTTATGTTTTTATTTTTTTAAAAATATTTAAAGTTATTTCCCTGTCCCCATTTTTTTATAGGGCACTTGCCCTACCCTTACCCCCATTTTACTTCCTTTTGCAACCCTCTAGGGCTTTCCAGGACTTTGTTACAGCCATTTTTGTGCCTAAAAGTTCGGGTCCCCATTGTTCGTTGTCCGTGCGATCGTTCGGGTTCCGTCCGGACCCGGACTTTGTCCCGAAGTTTGGCCGGACCAGCAGAACCCGAACTTCCAGAGGTTCGCTCAACTCTAATGATGACGAAACACAGGTGCCAACTGTTGCAGCTTGCCTCAGTGTGCAGACTGACAAGGAGGGCAGTGGTGAAGGGTGGGTGGAAGATGATGTGGAGGAGGATGATGAGGTCCTAGACCCCACATGGAATGAGGGTCATGCGAGTGACGTGTGGAGTTTGGAGGAAGAGGTGGTGGTCGCACAGAGGCACCAGCACATCAAAAGAGGAAGCAGGTTGCAAAAGCGGAGCGAGCGTCCCCTAGACAGTAGGCCTGCTACTACCCACCGCACCCAGGGACCTAGCACACCAAAGGCAGCTCAAAGGCATTCCCCCGCGTGGCAGTTCTTCAGACAAGAAGAGAGAAAGAGGAAGTACCCCCCTACCCACCCGCGATCCCTGGCCCTGAATGCCAGCATTTCAAAATTCCTGGCCTTTGAAATGCTGTCATTCCGTCTGGTGGACACAGACAGTTTCAAAAACCTGATGGCGGTGGCTGTCCCACAGTACGTGGTACCCAACCGCCGCTACTTTTCCAGACGAGCCATCTCTTCCCTGCACAAGCAAGTCGGGGACAAGATCAGGTGTGCACTGCGCAACGCCATCAGTGGCAAGGTCCATATAACCACTGATACATGGACCAGTAAGCACGGGCAGGGACGCTATATCTCGCTTACTGCACACTGGGCAAATGTAGTGGCGGGTGGGCCTGAGCCGGCTAGCCATTTGGCGCATGTCCTTCCACCACCGAGGATTGCAGGGCATTTCTCTTTGCCTCCTGTTGCCTCCTCCTCCTACTGCGCTTCCTCCTCCTCGACCACCCACTTATCCGCTCAGCGTAACACTTTCACCACCAACATCAGCACATCCAGGGGGAAACGACAGCAGGCTGTTTTAAAACTGATATGTTTGGGGGATAAACCCCACACTGCGCACGAGCTGTGGATGGGCATTGAACAACAGACCAATAAGTGGTTGTTGCCACTGAGCCTCAAGCCCGGCCTGGTGGTGTGCGACAATGGCCAAAATCTCGTAGAGGCTCTCGTAGCGGAACTTCGGCCTTCCCGCTCACCACCTCATATGCGACGTGCCCACAAGGTGGAACTCCACCTTGCACATGCTGGAGAGACTGTGCGAGCAGCAGCAGGCAATAGTGGAGTTTCAGCTGCAGCACGCACCGGTCAGTCGCTCTGCGGAACAGCAACACTTCACCACCAACGAGTGGGCCTCCATGCGAGACCTGTGTAGCGTATTGCGGTGTTTTGAGTACTCCACCAACATGGCCAGTGCCGATGATGCTGTTCTCAGCGTTACTATACCACTTCTATGTCTCCATGAAATAACACTTCGGGCCATGATGGAAGAGGATGTGGCACAGGAGGATGAGGAGGAGGAAGAGGGGTCATTTCCACGGTTATCAGGCCAGTCATTAGCAAGTGGCTCGGAGGGTGGGTTCCTGCACCAGCATAGCACAGGTCCAAAATATTCAAGCCAGGGCACAGTTCTGGAGGACGAGGAGGACGAGGAAGATGAGAAAGAGGAGGAGGAGGAGGAATTGCAGCAGGGTGGCACCCAACGCAGCTCGTGGGCATCACTGGAGCGTGGCTGGGGGGATACAGAGGACACAGATGATATACCTCCCACAGAGGACAGCTTGTCTTTGCCTGTGGGCAGCCTGGCACACATGGCCGACTACATGCTGCAGTGCCTGCGCAACGACAGCCGAGTTGCCCACATTGTAACTTCCTCTGATTACTGGGTGGCCACCCTGCTGGATCCCCGTTACAAGGACAACGTGCCGTCCTTAATTCCCTCACTGGAGCGTGAGAGGAAGATGCCCGACTACAAGCGCACACTGGTAGAGGCGCTGCTGAGGGCATTGCCAAATGACACCGGGGCTCAGCGGAAGCACAAGGTGAAGGTAGAGGAGGAGGAGGAGGTTAGAGGCCACCAACGCAGCTGTGCCACCACCAGCACCTCAGAAGGCAGGGTTAGCATGGCTGAAATGGGGCAAAGCTTTGTCAGCAGCCCGCCACAACAAACAGCACAACCAGCCGATAGACAAGGTCTTAGCAGGAGGCAGCATTTCAGCAACATGGTGCAAGAGTATGTGGGCACACGCCTACACGTACTGACTGATGGGTCTGCCCCATTCAACTTCTGGGTCTCCAAATTGGCCACATGGCCTGAGCTTGCCCTTTATGCCTTGGAGGTGCTGTCCTGCCCTGCAGCCAGTGTATTGTTGGAACGTGTGTTTAGCACGGCAGGGGGCGTTGTCACAGACAAGCGGAGCCGTTTGTCCACATCCAACGTGGACAAGCTAACCTTTATTAAAATGAATCAGGCATGGATCCCACAAGACTTGTCTGTACCTTGTGCAGAATACACATTTAGACCGGACTCACACAGCCATTCATATACTTCTTTTTTTGAATAGGCCTCAAAACAAAAAAAAAATACCATGTTGGCTACCTCCTCCTACTCCTCTACCACCGCCACTACCACCTACACTGCCACGGTCACGGCCTAGTCAACCTCTAGGCTCCTACTCCACATCCACCCCCCTTCCCATTTTTTTATTTGATTTTAATTTATTTTCCCTATCCCCATTTTTTTGTAGGGCACTTGCCCTACCCTTACCCCCATTTTACTTCCTTTTGCAGCCCTCTAGGGCTTTCCAGGACTTTGTTACAGCCATTTTTGTGCCTAAAAGTTCGGGTCCCCATTGATTTCAATGGGGTTCGGGGTCCGTGCGATCGTTCGGGTTCCGTCCGGACCCGAACCCGGACTTTGTCCCGAAGTTCGGCCGGACCAGCAGAACCCGAACTTCCAGCGGTTCGCTCAACTCTAATTAAGATAAAAAAACCTTCTGCATTTACAACCACTTTACGGTCAAATGCTGTAAGCTTGGTTTCAAGTCACAAGACAGATGTCTGTTGAGACAAAGAAGACTGCAGCTCAGGAGACAGAACTTTAGGAAGAGCTGAAAAAGGAGCTAGGCTTCATTCCATAAATCAGCAATAAGCTCCACTCAATGAGGCTTGGATGTTTCCAAACTTTTTTGAGGGAGTGCATTCCCAGAGATGCCATATGGGCACTCTGTTTCTCCTTTTTCAACATCTGTAGGTAGCATCAATCTCGGATATGCAGACTCTTAGAACAGTCTCTTTAAGCCATGAAGTGATGTCATTTTTTTGTGCCTCAGATTTGTACTGACAAAATTACCTTTCTCCAGCAACAATAGGCCAGTTCTATGAAAACTCAAATATTTCAGGGGGCAGTAATTCTAGTCAATCAGAAGAGACGTTTTAGGACATGTTCTTCCCATTGTTCATAGTCCAGAGGAAGACATGAGACTGATGGCTGTTATACGTTATAGATTTGACTCATTATAAACAAATTCATTTTAAAAGAAAAATTCAAGAAACACTATTCTTCATTCAACAAGCAGTTCATCCATCTGACTGGCTTATCTGAGTAGATTTAAGGTTTGCTTATTTCCAGATACCCATAGTGGTCTCTTTTCGGAAGTACCTTTACTTCTCCATGGGTCAAGGCCATCTTCAGTTTACGTACACATCTGTCATTTGGCTTCTCAATCTCCTCTCGTGTTTTAACAAAAGTCTTACTGGCTGTAGTAGCCCTGATTATAAGAAAAATCATACATCTTTATCATTACTGACAACAAAGATCAGGACAAAGATCTTTTCCTAGAACACAGAGATCGTTTTCTCAGAACCTTACAGGAGTTTGTCTGGCTAGTGAAACAAGAAAAGTGTCACCTGACTCCTACACAAAACCTTGTGTTTATGGGAGCCCAATTCAATATGATTCAGAATATGATATTCCTGCTCCCAGAGAAGATTCCAGTTGCGTTGGATTGCCCTGACTCTTTATTCTTGTCACCTTTCAGATTTTCAGTGTCTGATGTTCTCTATTGCTCCTATAGTGGACCATCTTTTCTAACGCTCCTATTGTGAAGTGGGGGTGGGGATGCACCCTTTCCAAGAGGGTTTTCACCAGCAATGCACAAAAATATTTGGGAACAATCTTTTCAGCTGCTGTTAATGTGTTCCCACCACATAGGCCATGATTAGAGCCCACTGCCAAACAGGGGCACCACAAGTTCAATGAAACTTCCATGGTCAGGGTGTTTTCGCAAACATTTTTCAACTCAGGGCAGTCTATTGATTTCTTCGTACCATTCATTTCCAGACTGTAGGCTCTTCAGTCTTGATGAGGCTGGAAATACCACAGCTGTTCCATAAATCAAGAGATTGGGTAAAACTCACAGCCTGCGTCTACTGAAAGAGGTAGAGCTGATCATGACTAGGGCAGAGAGTAGCCTTCAACAACACTAGTGATCTCTACATCCAGACTCTTCCAAGTGTATTTTATCACTGGCCATGATTCCATGGGTGAATCTGTTTTCATCTCAATGAATCTGCAGGCTGGAAATGCTTTACACCAGGGGTCTAGCAAGCCATGGGAGTAAATGTACTGACAGATCAGAGGAGAGTTCACAAAACATAGGCCTTCACTGCAGTCTCCACCATTTTCAGGTTTCTCAGGGGACTACTCTCAGAGTGGAACTCATTGCAGTGATTCTTTTGTCAGGGAATGTCTGCACGATTAATTTAGTCAGCTAAACCGGTCATATAACCAATTGATGAACCATAGTGTTTCCAATACAAAAATAATATATATAAATAGTTTAACTGACTTAATTACTCCTGAATTATTTTGCCTATGCAGAAACTTGTTTGAATAACATAGCAAGATTGCTGTAAGTATAGACTGCAGAATATGAAAATAAATAGCTATTTATTTACAATATGTCACTTTACAAACACCATTAACAGTTTGATTAATAGGTTGAATCAGGCACTAAATTATTTTTGTAATGGGTATCTAAAGCCTTGGTATATCTGTTAGATTAAGCTAAATAATTAATTTCCCCTGTTGTAGATATCCTAACTTTAATTGGTAGATAATAATCTGCGTTTGAATAACTTGACCCATGAAATAGCTGTAGTTTGATTTTCGGGGCAAGTCCGTCTAAAGTTATGCCAATATGGCAAATTAAAATGACCAAATTTTGGGGTGTTAGGATATCTAATGGGTAGCACATCAGCTAGTATAAAATAATTGCAAATAATTGCATACAGAAAAATCAATAATAGATATAGACATTATAGTCACCCTTCCACAAATAGGTATAGGCTTTAAAAGGTTATGTCAGGGCTGGGCTCAGCTCTCCCTTCAACCCCAGCTCACCTGATGACCATATCCTGGCTCGTTAAGCCAGCTCTGCTGCTATATAAACTGCCATATAAACTGCCTGGATCAGATCGCAGATGCATTTGCCTTGGTCAACACCTCTGGAGAAATCTATGCTGTGTGTTTCTGTGAAAGACTTCACCTATTTGACGTTCCCATCTGGATCCTGGATTCAAGACCCTGCTCTGCTGACCCTCCTCCTGACCCTGCATTCCATTTGTATGACCTCGCTGATCTCTGGACTCCTGTTTGCTCCTGTTTGACAGTCAGTTGCTCTGACTGTCTGCTCTGGTTACCAAACCCTGGCTATGTTTTCACCATGTTTACTCTGTTTTATAACATTTTACCTTTTTATTTAAAAAGTGTGATTTTACTGCACTTCTGTCTTTGTCTGATTCATGGTTCCTGACAGGTTATTGGTCAGATTCTCATAAGTTGGCTGCTGACTAATGGGTGGAGTTTGTCTTTCCAAAATGGCATCTAGATCGGTTGAAGCTGTGTGCCCTGGCTTCAGGGAAGTCTGTGATCATGATTAGGCAATATGATCAGACCTAAATGATGTCCCTCAGATGATGATGGGTGTGTGTCCTATCTCGATGGGAAAGTCTGACCCCCTTTTTCAAATGATGCGATACCCTCCCCTCCCCATTTACCTAACTTGTTATATAAACAGTGAGGACAATACACTCATAAAAGTCTCAATAAACCTGGCCCAGAAGGTGTATCCTTCTCTCTGATTGGTGAAGCAGGTTACTGTTCAATTATGTATTTATCTATGCATTAGCTTCCTTGGTCATCGGGTGGCACTCTGAGACTAGAAATGTCTATTCTGAGTTTATCTCAGAAATTTATTTTCTAGTAATTAACCATTATCTAATAAAAGTATATTTTTCTACACAGCTATAACTATGTTAGTTTATCTAAAATATATAGAAGGCCTTGGAGGGTCGGGTGCTTTTCCAATTTATTGTAGCAGCAATTAAATGGAAAATTTTAACTATAAAGAGGTTGAATTTCATATCTATCAGTCCAAAATTAAAATATTTATGATACACAGAGAGAAAATAATTTGCATACATAAACCATTACTTGATTATGGCTACACTATACCACACACACATTTCGACAATATTGATAAAGAATACAACACACAGAATATATAATGAGAACTTCCATTTTAGTCCTTTTTAGATAATATGGTATTTCATCTTGGATATATATATTGTGACGTTATGTGAGGCACTGTAATGGACGGGCGATACTTGTTACCTCGCATGCGATCATTTTGAGGCGACTAGCGAGAGTCCGACCCGGGTTTTGCCAGCCACCGTGGCAGGGCTGGTTCCAGCCCAGACTTTCTGGTCCACTCTAACCCCTCTCCACCTGCATTTAATGACCAGGAAGAGGAGAGCTCTATCTTGGATCTCAGAGGGAGAAAGATGAGTGAGCTCTGTGTGCTAATTTGGACTCAAAGATAAAGGTTTGCACTGTGCTTATGTTTTGTGGGTGGCGGGGACAGCCCCACACTGTATAGAGAGGTATCTGATTGTTTAGTTTAGGTTTTATTTTCTGTTTTTTTTTATGTGTTTTGATCTTGCAAACCTGTCATAATAAAACCTGGCAAGCCCCCAGATTTTAAAGAAACTGACCCCCATGCTGAATCTTTTCCTCTGAAAAGTGATCCCCATGAGCTAATCTCCAACTATATATATATATATATATATATATATATATATATATATATATATATAGTGCATTAAAAAAGTATTCATACCCCTTGAAAAATTTTCCACATTTTGCCATGTTACAACCAAAAATGTAAATTTATTTTATTGGGATTTTATGTGATAAACCAACACAAAGTGGCACATAATTCTGATGTGGAAGGACAATGATAAATGGTTTTCAGCATTTTTTACAAATAAATATGTCAAAAGTGTGGCGTGCATTTGTATTCAGCCCCCCCAAGTCAATACTTTGTAGAACCACCTTTCGCTGCAATTACAGCTGTAAGTAATTTTGAGGATGTCTCTACCAACTTTGCACATCTAGAGAGTAACATTTTTGTCCATTCTTCCTTGCAAAATAGCTCAAGCTCTGTCAGATTGGATAAGGAGAGGGTCTGTGAACAGCAATTTTCAAATCTTACTTGGTTGGGGGAGTTCCGCGCAAAGGACAATGTTTGTTTATTTATTTTTCTCTGAGCTGCTGCCTCCACTGGACCCCTTAGTCCTAAGTGCTAGAGGTGTTAAATTAAGGAAAGAAAGAAAGTAGTGGGTGTGGAGCTGCTCTTAATGTGCTAATGGAATGCTGTTCTTTGGTTACTTATAAAATAAATGGATGTATATATGTGATCTTGATTTCTAAAAAACATCAATAAATCCAATAATAAAGTGACCTTGTGCGAATCTTGTGCACAAAACACTCCTATTTCATCCAAAAGATATGTGAAAAATGATATGCTTAAAATTCTAGTGGAGAAAAATGAATAATTCTTTAATTACTTATAGAAAAATATATATATGTGTATCATATATGTGATCTCATATTCTATTCTTAACCAATAATAAAGTGACCTTGTGCAACCACTGTGCAAAAAAAAAAACGCTTCAATTTCTTACAAAAAAATAAAAAATGTGAAAAAAATCCATATGCTTAAAGTTCATATAAAAAAAGAATTGCAATGAAAATTGACTGGTGTCTAAAATAGTCCACTGATAATTACAGCTTTAATAATCTTTGATTCTTAAAAAATAATAAGAATAAAACACAGCCCATAAACAAGCTTTATAAATCCGCAGTTCATTCATGAAATGTAAGTTCAAATGATAAAACCCATTGTCCTCTTCTTTTAGTAATTGTTGTTAATGCTTACAAAAAACATTAAAGACATCAAACAGGTGCTGGTGTTGCAATCTGTGCTCCCCTAAGGTAAATGCACTTACCAGCGAGCAGTCCCCTCTAGGGGGTGTTGCGCCTTTAGGCCTCATACACACGGACGTTTTTTGACGCCGGCGTTTTCTGGCGTTTTTTGCAGCTCTCCATGTTAGTCAATGGCCCCATAAAAACGTCAGCGTTTTTGAGCTGTAGGTGGCGTCGGCGTTAGTGAGCAGAAAGTAGAACCCATGGCCATCGCGTTCTGAGGCTGTAACGTTTTGATGTATTTTGATGCCGACGCCACAAAACGCCAATAAACGCCAACGAACGCCAACAAACGGCACCTAATATTGTACCGGCGTTTTCCGGCGTTTTTTGACGCCGACGTTTTTAGGTTGAAAAATAGCAGAGGGATGATTTTTTTTAAAAAACGCCTATTGACGCCGACGCTCACTAACGCTCAAAAACGCCAATGCATAACGCCGAAAAACGTCGACTTTTTTTCCTTGACGTCGGACCCGATGTTTTGTTTATTTTTTTAGATACGCCCGTGTGTATGAGGCCTTACAGTAAACCTGCTGTGCTGGGGTCTTTTTGGAAGCCTTCCTTGTCTCAGGAGATGTTCCCCACCTGGGGGTGTTGTTATGCCTCCTGTGTGCCTCCGCTCTGCCGGGATATGAATCCTTTCCTGGGAGAACCTTCCGCCCCTTCGTACCAAGATGTTAGCATGCAAAAAACAAATGGAGTCCGTAGTGCACTAACATTTTAAAACATATTTTATTCCTTAATACAGGACACTTGCATGGTGTCCAAATGTACAAATAACACTGCCCGAAGTTGCAAAGAAAAAACACAGAAAAAACTGTGGGTGCTATTGCATTCCACGGGCCATAGGAAGTGCAATGACACTTAGATGCTCCGCCCGCTCTGCATCTAAGCATCATTGCACTTCCTATGGCCCGTGGAACGCAATAGCAACCACGGTGGATGGCCATGTCTTTAATAGGTTTGCAGTTGAGCTATACTCTTTCCATTTTCGGATAATGGATTGAACAGTGCTCGGTGAGATGTTCAAAGCTTGGGATATTTTTTTAGAACTTAACCCTGCTTTAAACATCTCCACAACTTTATCCTTGAGCTTTCTGGTATGTTCATTGACCTTCATGATGCTGTTTGTTCACTAAGGCTCCCTAACAAACCTCTGAGGGCTTCACAGAACAGCTGTATATATACTAAGATTAAATTACACACAGGTGAACTCTATTTACTAATTAGGTGACTTCTAAAGGCAATTAGTTCCACTAGATTTTAGTTAGGGGTATATGATTATGAAAACCATATGAATTGAAAACCATTTATCATTTTCTTCCACTTCACTTATGTGCCACTTTGTGTTGGTCTATCACATAAAATCCCAATAAATTATATTTACATTTTTGGTTGTAACATAACAAAATGTGCCACATTTCAAGGGTGTGACAAACAACCCATGTCAGTTCTGGATGGAGTATATCTGCCACATAGAATCTTTAGATTCTTAAGGTAAATGGGTGGCAGGCAGAGGTCTGTAGGCAGCAAGGGGTTAAGTATTGGTCACACCTTGCTCCCCAGCTGGAGTATAATTTTGCCTGACCTGGGTCTAATCAGTGTGGTGGTGAGAGAGAAGGAGCAGGCTGTGAATGAACATGCCTGCAGGACTGAAGCAGACCCAGCAAGGTCTGTCCGTTAGCCAGGAGTAGAGTTGAGCGAACCCGGACTGTAAAGTTCGGGTCCGTACCGGACTTTAGGGTGTCCGTGCCCTGAACCCGGACATTTGAAAAAAAGTCTGGGTTCGGTATTCAGGTATTTTTGGCGCCTTTTCTATAGCCGCTGGGCAGCCAATCAACAAGATTTTCACTAATTTGCCCTTAGAAGCCATCACAGCCATGCCTACTAATGGCATAGCTGTGATTGGCCAGTGCATCATGTGACCCAGCCTCTATATGAGACTGGAGTCACGTAGCGCCGCGTGTCAGATCATCTCAGACTAGAGTAGGGAGAGCTTCATGGCGGTGCTGTGAGGGAAAGATTAGCGTTCACAACCATCTCAGACTTCATTAGGGAGACCTTCATTGCGGTCCTGTGAGGGAGACATTAGCGTTCAGAACCATATTATAGTGCATTAGGGACAGGTTCC
This sequence comes from Glandirana rugosa, assembly GCA_018402905.1. NCBI lineage: Eukaryota > Metazoa > Chordata > Amphibia > Anura > Ranidae > Glandirana > Glandirana rugosa. The sequence continues at coordinate 148,936 of BLSH010403077.1, read as the reverse complement.
TGTTGGTGCTCTGAGGGAGAGATTATCATTCTAAAACCATCTACTACTGCATTAGGGAGAGGTTCCTGTTGGTACTCTGAGGGAGAGATTATCGTTCTAAAACCATCTACTACTGCATTAGGGACAGGTTCCTGTTTGTGCTCTGAGGGAGAGTTTATCGTTCTAAAACCATGTACTACTGTATTAGGGACAGGTTCCTGTTGGTGCTCTGAGGGAGAGATTATCATTCTAAAACCATCTACTATTGCATTAGGGAGAGGTTCCTGTTGGTGCTCTGAGGGAGAGCTTATCGTTATAAAACCATCTACTACTGCATTAGGTAGAGGTTCCTGTCCGTGCTGTGAGGGGGAGATTATTGTTCTAAAATCATCTCATACTGCAGTAGGGACAGGTTGCTGTCGGTGCTGTGAAAGACAGATTATCGTTCTAAAATCATCTCATACTGGTGTAGGGGGTGTCCTGCTGCTGGTGTGAGCGGTGGAGAGGTTCCTGCTGCTGGTGTGAGCGGTGCATTTCTTGCACAAAAATAAAAAGTGCATCTACAATTTTCTTTTTCTTTTAAAAAAAAAAAAAAATGAATTGTTTTTTTTTTTTAGTATTAATAAATAGTGCTACATAGTACATTTGTGTCCAGAATGAGGAGAGCGTCAAATAAGGGACGTGGTCATGGTGCTGATGGTGCTGCTGGTGTTGGTGGTGTTGCTGAAGCTCCTGTTGCAAGGAAAGGACGTGGTCGATCTGTGCCAGCTACACGCACAAGCGAAACACCTTCCTCGGGTAGCCAACAGAACCTTCAACGTTATATGGTAGGCCCGAATGGCGCTCAACGAATGGTGAGGCAAGAACAAGTACAGGCGATAGTAGATTGGGTGGCTAGCAATGCCTCCAGTTCCTTCTTATTGTCTCCCACCGGGTCCCTTGATGAAAGCTCAGAGTTGGCACCTGAACCCCATGGCCATCTGTCTTTCACCTCAGCCCCTTGTAAATCAGCCAAGCAGTCATGCAACAGTCTCTTATGCTTTTTGATGACTCTCCTCGTGTGCTTTCCATGGGCCATCCACATAGCCCTGCCCCAGAAGTGGAAGACATCTGATGATGACGAAACACAGGTGCCAACTGCTGCAGCTTTCCACAGTGTGCAGACTGACAAGGAGGGCAGTGGTGAAGGGTGGGTGGAAGATGATGTGGAGGAGGAGGATGATGAGGTCCTAAACCCCCCATGGAATGAGGGTCATGCGAGTGACGTGTGCAGTTTGAAGGAAGAGGTGGTGGTCGCACAGAGGCACCAGCACAGCAAAAAAGGAAGCAGGTTGCAAAAGTGGAGCGAGCGTCCCTAGACAGTATGCCTGCTACTACCCACCACACCCAGGGACCTAGTACACCAAAGGCAGATCAAAGGCGTTCCCCGGCGTGGCAGTTCTTCAGACAATGTGCTGACTACAAGACACGAGTGGTTTGCACACTGTGCAATGAGAGTCTAGAGCGAGGCATAAATGTTCTAAACCTGAGCACAACCTGCATGACCAGGCATCTAAATTCAAAGCACTTGCTGCAGTGGAATAAGTATCTCAAAATCCAAGAAAGGTCTCGGCCTCCTCCCGCTTCCTCTTCTGCTGCTGCCTCGGCCTCTACCTCCACCTCTGCAGTGCAAGTGTCACCTGCCACCCAGCAAACAGAGCATGTGACAGCAACGCCACCATTTCCGCCACCGTCCCCAAGCATTTCCACACGGTCCCATGGAAGTACCCCCCTACCCACCCGCAATTCCTGGCCCTGAATGCCAGCATTTCAAAATTACTGGCCTATGAAATGCTGTCATTCCGTCTGGTGGACACGGACAGTTTTAAAAACCTGATGGCGGTGGTTGTCCCACAGTACGTGGTTCCCAGCCGCCACTACTTTTCCAGGCAAGCCATCCCTTCCCTGCACAAACAAGTCAGAGGCGAGATCAAGTGTGCACTGTGCAACGCCATCTGTGGCAAGGTCCACATAACCACTGATACGTGGACCAGTAAGCACGGGCAAGGACACTATATCTCCCTAACTGCACACTGGGCAAATGAAGTGGTGGGTGGGCCTGAGGCGGCTAGCCGTTTGGCGCATGTCCTACCTCCACCGAGGATTGCAGGGCATTTCTCTTTGCCTCCTGTTACCTCCTCCTCCTACTTCGCTTCCTCCTCCTCCTCCTCTACCACCTCCTCATCCGCTCAGAGTAACACCTTCACCACCAACTTCAGCACATCCAGGGAGAAACGACAGCAGGCTGTTTTAAAACTGATATGTTTGTGGATGGGCATTGAACAACAGGCCGATGAGTGGTTGTTGCCACTGAGCCTCAAGCCCGGCCTGGTGGTGTGCGATAATGGGCGAAATCTCGTAGCAGCTCTGGGCCTAGCCGGCTTGAAGCACATCCCTTGCCTGGTGCATGTGATGAATTTGGTAGTGAAAACATTTCTAAAAAACTGTATGTCAGAGCTGCTGCAGAAAGTGCAGACCATCTGTGCGAGCTTTCGGCGTTCTTAGCCTGCTGCTGCTCGACTGTCTGCGCTGCAGCGGAACTTCGGCCTTCCCGCTCACCGCCTCCTATGCGACGAGCCCACAAGGTAAAACTCCACCTTGCACATGCTGGAGAGACTGTGCGAGCAGCAGCAGGCAATAGTGAAGTTTCAGCTGCAGCACGCACGGGTCAGTCGTTCTGCGGAACAGCAACACTTCACCACCAACGAGTGGGCCTCCATGCGAGACCTGTGTACCATATTGCGTTGTTTCGAGTACTCCCCCAACATGGCCAGTGCCGATGACGCTGTTCTCAGCGTTACTATCCCACTTCTATGTCTCCTTGAAAAAACACTTCGGGCGATGATGGAAGATGATGTAGCACAGGAGGAGGAGGAAGAGGGGTCATTCCCACGGTTATCAGGCCACTCATTCACAAGTGACTCGGAGGGTGGGTTCCTGCACCAGCATAGGCCAGGTCAAAATTTTTCAAGCCAGGGGACAGTTCTGGAGGATGAGGATGAGGAGGACGAGGATGTTGAGGAGGAGGTACCGTGTTCACAGCAGGGTGGCACCCAACGCAGCTCGTGGGCATCACTGGAGCATGGCTGGGGGGATACTGAGGACACAGATGATACACCTCCCACAGAGGACAGCTTGTCTTTGCCTCTGAGCAGCATGGCACACATGAGCAACTACATGCTGCAGTGCCTGCTCAACGACAGCCGAGTTGCCCACATTTGAACTTGTGCTGATTACTGGGTGGCCCCCCTGCTGGATCCCCGTTACAAGGACAACGTGCCGTCCTTAATTCCTTCACTGCAGCGTGATCGGAAGATGTGTGACTACATGCGCACTCTGGTAGACGCGTTGCTGAGGGCATTCCCAAATTACATCGGGGGCTCAGTAGAAGCACAAGGTGAAGGAAGAGGAGGAGGAGGAGAAGGAGGAGGTCGCCAACGCAGCTGTGCCACCGCCAGCACCTCAGAAGGCAGGGTTAGCATGGCCAAAATGTGGAAAAGCTTTGTCAGCAGCACGCCATCACAAACAGCACCACCAGCTGAGAGGCAATGTCTTAGCAGGAGGCAACATTTCAGCAACATGGTGCAAGAGTATGTGGGCACACGCCTACACGTACTGACTGATGGGTCTGCCCCATTCAACTTCTGGGTCTCCAAATTGGCCACCTGGCCTGAGCTTGCTCTTTATGCCTTGGAGGTGCTGGCCTGCCCTGCAGCCAGTGTATTGTCTGAAGGTGTTTTTAGCACAGCATGGGGCGTTATCACAGACAAGCGCAGCCGCCTGTCCACAGCCAACGTGGACAAGCTAACCTTTATTAAAATGAATCAGGCATGGATCCCACAAGACTTGTCTGTACCTTGTGCAGAATAAACATTTAGACCGGCCTCACACAGCTATTGGTATCCTTTTTTTTTTTGAATATGTCTCAATATTTTGGGGGCTACCCCAATTCTAAAAAAAAACAAACAAAAAACAGTGTTAGCTACCTCCTCCTCTTCCACCACCACTTCCACCTACATTGCCACGGTCACCGCCTCCTAACCTCCAGGCTCCTACTCCACATCCACCTCCTCCAATTTTTAATTTTTTTTATGTCATTTTAAGTTATTTCCCTATCCAGATTTGTTTGCAGGGCACTTGTCCTACTCTTACCCCCATTTTGCTTCCTTTTGCAGCCTTCTAGCTCTTTCCATGACTTTTTTACAGCCATTTTTGTGCCCAAAAGTTCGGGTCACCATTGACTTCAATGGGGTTCGGTGTCCGGGGTCAAGTTCGGATCAAGTTCGGTGCCGAACCCGAACGTTTTCACGAGGTTCGGCCAAACCCGACAAACTCGAGCATCCAGGTGTCCTGCTCAACTCTAGCCAGGAGGCTTATTTTCAGTTAATTAATGTTTTGGTTTGGGACTGTTTTTCTACCCCTGAGAGGGAGACCTTTCTGTTTATCCTTATTTTCTGAGTGAATAAACATGGGCAGGAAGCCCTTAACCTGACATATGGCTGGATCCTTTGCTTGAAGAACCCCTCCACTTGAAGCTGATTGCCCACAATTGGTGGAAATGGATGCGTGCAAGCTCTCTACTGATCCACACTGAAAGGCAAGTACTGGCTACACTGTGTACCTGTTGTTAAAAGACTGCAGTATAAGTGTGAATTCGCAGCATGGAGGACTTGTTAAAGACCTTGCTCCAGAGTAATGCCGCACAGCAGCAGGCTTATAAGCAAGCTACTGCTGCACAACAAGAGACTAATAGACTGTTGGTGGCTCAGCAGCAGCAAGCCCAAGCATCCAGCCAGCAAGCTGTGGCTGCCCTGGCTCAGGCAACTGGGGCTCAACTGGCTGCTCTGGCTCAAGCAACAGAGGCACAAGTGGCTGCTTTGGCTCAGGCGGCAGAGAAAGATTGACAGGCCTTAGCTGAAGTACTACAGCGGATGCCGGCCCAGACTGCAAATGTCTCCACAGGGTCCCCTGGTGACACCCTGCCAGGCACCAAAAGTCACCTTCTACAAAAAATGACATTGCAGGATGATGTGGAGGCCTTTCTATGTACATTTGAGAGAACCGCTGAGGGGCAGGCCTGGCCTGAAGACCGCTGGGCTGCGCTGGTGGCCCCACTGTTAGCAGGGGACTCCCAAAAGGCATACTTTGACTTGTGCACTGAGGATGCCCGAGATTATGACAAACTAAAAGCTGAGATCTTGTGGCATCTGGGAGTCACCGCGGCAGAAAGAGCACAGCGAGTACACAGCTGGAGTTTCAAGGCAGATGGATCCCCCTGCTCCCAAATGTATGACCTAATCAACTTGGTCAAAAGGTGGCTGCAGCCTGAGATACTCACAGGGCCCCAAACAGTGGAAAGAGTTGCAATGGATCGGTTCCTGAGAGCACTACCTCCTGAGTTGCAGAGGTGGGTGAGGCAATCTGATCCAAATTCAAAGGATGGTCTGGTTGAGCTGGTGGAATGCTACATGGCGGTAGAGGGCCTGGTTGCTGGGTCTGCAGTTTCACAAACCCTGATGGTCAAAAGACCCCCCCTTGGCCGCCCGGTCAACCCCAATAACACAGCTGGTAAAGCTGAAAAGAGGAAGTCCTGAAAGGCCAGCAAGAATGATCAGAACATCACCCCCTATTGAAAGACCCTGTCCGGGAAGCCCCAGAGGAACCCGTGGGCATCTCCAGTGTTGGCGGTGTAGTGAGTGGGGTCACAACGCTGTCAAGTGTCCCTTGAACCCTGAGCCTATGGAATGTGACGTAGTTTGACGCATGTCCCTGCTTGCTTGCCCGGGCCCGGTCACTGATCCGGGCATGCCAAGTTCTGTGGTAAAAATAAGGGGGAAAGTGTATGTGCCCTCCTGGACTCTGGAAGTCTGGTCACCCTGGTCCATACCCAGCTGGTGGACCCTGAACAGCTGACCCAGCATCAGGTAGGAGTGGTATTGTGCATGGTGACTTTAAAAAGTACCCCACAGCACTGGTGAACTTTGAAACCAGCTCGGCATCTGTTTGCCATGAAGTGGCTGTGTCCCTTATCCTGTTGCACTGTGTAATATTGGGAAGAGACTTTCCACTGTTCCAGGAACTTTGCAGTTTGAAAGAAAAGGGCCTTGAGTGTGGACTTCCTAGTGGGACTGAAGGGGGGAACTCCAAACCCTTTGAACCAAAGGTTGAGGAAAATGCTGTAGGGGTGACCCCTTATAAAAATGTGTCTTTTCCCCTAGCAGTCTATGCGGGTGAACTGGAGGTGACCCCTAAGACCCTAGAGTTGCCCGGCGTGCCGGAGCTAGAGGTTTCTTGGGACAACTTCGGGACCGCCCAGTTACAGGATCCTACTCTTGTATAAGCCTGGGAAAATGTGAAGGTAAACAATGGGACCCCAGCAGCGCCGGGGCTGGAAAATGTGTTTCCTCATATGGCAGTTAACCATGACATATTATATCAGGTTAACAAAATTCGGGGTGAGGTTGTGGAACAACTTGTGGTGCCCGGCCCCTTTAGGAGGACAGTGCTGAACCTGGCCCATACACAACCCCTGGGTGGCCATCTGGCCTATGAAAAGACAAAAGAACGCGTCGTAGAGCACTTCTTCTGGCCTGGGATACATGCCGATGTGAAAAACTATTGGGAGTCCTGTCCGGAGTGTCAAAAAGATAGCCCTTATGCCCCATTACTGTAGCCTACTGGTACCATTGTCTGTGATTTTGATTCATTTTGACTGAATTGTCATGGATCTGATAGGGCCAGTACTTAAGTCTGCCAGAGGCTATCAGTACATCCTAGTCGTCATGGATTATGCCACCCGGTATCCTGAGGCCGTCCCCTTAAATAACACTTCTTCCAAGACCATTGCCAAAGAGTTGTTCCACATGTTTACCCATACGGGGATCCCAAAGGAGGTTCTAACTGACCAAGGGACCAAGGTCATGAAAGAATTGTGCAAATTGTTCAGTATTAAGCATTTGCATACTTCAGTTTACCACCATCAGAGAGATGGTTTAGTAGAATGGTTTAACAAAACCCTCAAGAGTATGCTGAAGAAGGTGGTGGCTAAAGATGGGAGAGATTTGGATTGTCTACTGCCATATCTGTTGTTTGCCATTAGAGAGGTCCCACAGTCTTCCACAGGGTTCTCACCCTTTGAACTCCTGTATGGGAGGCATCCCAGAGGGTTGCTGGATATTGCTAAAGAAACTTGGGAGATTGAAACTACTCCCTACCGGAGTGTCATTGAACCTTTCTCAGCCATGCAGGATAGGATTGCCTCAGTAATGCCCCTGGTTCGAGAACACATGCAGCAAGCCCAGGAAGCCCAGAGATGAGTATACAATAGGTCGGCGAAGGTTTGGACTTTCCATCCGGGGGATCGCATACTTCTTTTAGTCCCCATGGTGGAAAGTAAGTTCCTAGCTAAGTGGCAAGGACCCTATGAGATACTGGAAAAGGTTGGGGAGATAAACTATAAGGTATATCAACCAGACAGGTGGAAGAAAGAGCAGATTTGTCATGTAAATTTAATTAAAGCATGGAAAGCCAGGGAAGCTCTCTTGGGTGATCAGCCACTTAAAAAAGAGGGAGGCATAAGTGAAGTTTAGATACCTGAGTCCATTTTGATGTCCCAACAGCAGGAGGTGACGGAGTTTTTACAGTGCAGTAAAGACTTCTGCTCAGACTTGCCGGGCTGCACAAATGTAATTAAACATGACATTGTCACTGACACCAAGGTTTGAGTACGCCTTAAGCCTTATCGTATTCCAGAGGCCTGTAGACAGGCAGTAGGTGAGGAAGTTCAGAGGATGTTCGATCTCGGGGTGATAGGGAAGTCTAAAAGTGAATGGTGTAGTCCTATAGTCTTGGTTCCCAAACCAGATGGGTCCTTAAGATTTTGCAAGGACTTCCGGAAACTGAATGAGGTGTCAAAGTTTGATACATATCCCATGCCCCGGGTTCATGAATTAGTGGAGACGTTGGGCCCCGCCAGGTACATAACCACTCTGGATTTCACTAGAGGGTTTTGGCAGGTTCCCCTGACAGAGAAAGCAAAAGAGAAAACCGCTTTTGCAACACCTGATGGATGAGATCCTTAGGCTGCAGGGTTATTCTGCAGCCTATCTGAATGATGTGCTTATGTGGAGCACAGATTGGGAAAGTCATCTACCCAAAGTCTAGGCTGTCATAAACTCCATCAAAAATGATGGCTTAACCACAAACCCAAAGAAGTGTGCCATAGGGTTAGACAAGGCTTGGTATCTGGGATACACCATTGGGCGGGGGCCTAATCAAACCCCAAGTCCATAAGGAAGAAGCCATTAAAGACTGGCCTGCCCCTGCCACAAAGAAACAAGTGAGAACCTTCCTAAGCATGGTTGGGTATTATCGAAGGTTCATCCCAAACTTTGCCACATTGGCAGCACCCTTAACTGACCTCACCAAGGGAAAAAGCTCCTCTGTAGCAATTAAATGTACTCCTGAGACTGAAGCAGCTTTCCAAAGCCTGAAGGAAGCACTGTGTAACAAGCCGGTGTTGGTGGCTCCAGTATAGGTCTGGGGGCTGTTTTGTCACAACTGGTAGGTGGAGAAGAACACCCGGTGGTCTATTTGAGTCGGAACCTGACCGCGGCAAAAGGAAATTACAGTATTGTAGAGTGAGAATGTTTGGCCATTAAGTGGGCCTTAGAGGCTCTACAGTACTACTTACTGGGGCGCCACTTCCGACTCATAAGAGACCATGCTCCCTTGAAATGGATAGCCCAAGCTAAGGACCTTAATGCAAGGGTTACCTGTTGGTTCCTGGCCCTCCAAGATTTTTCATTTAAAGTGGAACACAGGGCTGGTTGTAACCATGAAAATGCAGATGCCCTTTCTAGAACCCACTGTCTAATAGCTGGTGTTCGAACCCACGGGTTCAAACAGAGGGGGGGAGGTATGTGACAAACAGCCCATATCAGTTGTGGATGGAGTATATCTGCCACATAGAATCTTGAGATTCTTAAGATAAATGGGTGGCATGCAGAGGTCTGTGGGCAGCAAGAGGTTAAGTATTGGTCACACCTTGCTCCCCAGCTGGGGTATAATTTTGCCTGACTTGGGTGTAATCAGTGTGGTGCTGAGAGAGAAGGAGCAGGCTGTGAATGAACATGCCTGCAGGACTGAAGCAGGCCCAGCGAGGTCTGTCCGTTAGCCAGGAGGCCTTATTTTCAGTTAATGGACATTTTGATTGTGGAACTGTTTTTCTACCCCTGAGAGGGAGACCATTCTGTTTATCCTTATTTTCTGAGTGAATAAACATGGGCAGGAAGCCCTTAACCTGACATACGGCTGGATCATATGTTTGGAGAACCCCTCCACTTGAAGCTGATCGCCCACAAGGGGTATGAATACTTTTTTAAGGCACTGTATATACAGTATATACCTGTGTATATACACACACATCTGGATGGACAAGTGTCTTCATACTTAAAGCATAACTCAACTTTTGTTGAGAAAAATACATTCCCCTCTGGGTGATCTATGCCATTTGCAAGGATTATAACAAAGTTTGTTGCAGATTTCTACCTTATTGTTATTCTGAAGAAATCCATGTGTGTTTGTCTGTGCCTCTGTTCTGAGTAGGTCTAATGGGACTGGTTTCATAATTAAAGGTCAGGTGTGCACCTGCTGGGCACTAATGATGAAGGCTGCTGGCCTGCATCCCTTTAGCAGAGCAGAGCAGAAAGAGGTAATATATATTAGTGTGGTTCTGCTATTTATTTGTACAGCAGGCTGTGGGTAAGAAGGTGACACCAATATATTCCTTGATTTCTTCACAAAGTGATGTCACCCTCCTGGCTTTGCAGGCTAGCAGAGGTATATGAAGCACAAGTGGCTGGAAAGAATTACAAATAGTTGTCTAAGGCAAACACTGTAATTGCTATCAATGCATGTATTTAATAAAAATGCACACTATTTTCCCTTCAATCTGTATATCTGTATATTCAATCCAAGTAGTTAATCCATTATATAACTGGAAACCCTGACAGTAAGTGGACCCCTGCAATATTCTTAAGACATATGAAACAGATGAACTAGTTTGAATGCTTTCAAATATCTTAAAACTGGCTGGGTCCTGAATGTAAAGCAACACAAAAATTGTAAATGATGACCAACTTGCAGCCTGACAATTTTTTTCAGGTGAGACCTTCGCTAATGCTGCCCAAGAGGAAGGGATGCCTCTGGTTGAAGGTCTGCTTGGGGAATAAGTGGACCACTAGCCCGGAATGCCCTCCAAATTATTTCCACAATCCAGCGTGCAATTGTCAGTTTTGAGGCCGCTTGACCCTTACTTGCTCCAACAGGTATGACAACAAGTCTTTTATCTTTGCGAAAGGAGAGAGTAGCAGAGATGTAGTGTCTTAAGATTATTGCCACATCTAATTCATGCAGCTTACTTGAAATCTGATTCCCTGCAAAGGCCGAAAGATGCAGTCTTGATTGCTGTGTTAGAACAAGTATAGAAATGAACTGATGAATTGGCTGAAGGATCGTAAGTGACGTGAGAGGTAGAATTGAGCGAATCCGAACTGTAAAGTTTGGGTTCGTACAGTACTTTGGGGTGTCCGTGACCCGGACCCGAACCCGGACATTTGAAAAAAAGTTTGGGTTCGAGTTCTGGGTTCGGGTATTTGATCAAACATGTTGAATAGCTGCAGGTCAGCCAATCAACAAGCATTTCACTGGTTTTCCCTAGAAGCCATCACAGCCATGCCTACTAATGGCATGGCTGTGATTGGCAAATGCATCATGTGACCCAGCCTCTATATGAGGCTGGAGTCACAGTGCTGCATGTCTCATGCTCTCTGGGTAGTGTAGGGAGAGGATGCTGCCGGTGCTGTGAGGGACAGATTGTAGATAGATAGATAGGTACAGATTACTACTACTACTGCTTTTAGGGACAGATTGCAGATCTCATCCTGCATTACAGAAAGATCTGACTGGACTAAGTAGAGTCTACTGCTTAGAGGGACAGATTATTGTTCTAAAATCATCCCCTAGTTCTATAGGGTCAGGTTCCTGCTGTTGCTGTAAGGGACCGATTATTGTTCTAAAATCATTTTGCAGCCCTCTAGCACTTTCTAGGACTCTTTTACAGTCATTTTTGTGCCGAAAAGTTCGGGTCCCCATTGAATTCAATGGGGTTCGGGGTAAAGTTCGGGTCAAGTTCGGTACCGAACCCGGACTTTTTTCTGAAGTTCGGCTAAACACACCGAACCCGGACATCCAAGGGTTCGCTCAACTCTAGTGAGAGGCAGTATTGCCTATGTTTTCACCATTCCAATGTGGCTTCAACATATTTATGCCAGCGACATCTCAGAAGGAGCTAAGATCCTCTATCCAAGCACCCAACAGGGAGATGAAAGAGGAGGATCCCCCATGGAAGGTTAACCACACCATATAGCTGGAACCTTATTTCAAGGCTCTTGTTATATGGAAGTGAGGTGAGAGTTCTGCGAGCACTGAGGTGATTGATGGAAGCACACAGTCTACTCCCCACATTTAAAGGAGAACAGATCACACCAGTGGATTATTTATTTAACTGCACTGGAACATTAATTCTTAGTTATTATTACCAGTTATTTGCCTATATTGATGCACTTGAGAGTGATGGTATATGTATCTATTTTATGTTTGATGTGTATATTGAATATATGGTTTTGAAATGTACTTTTCACAATTATTCACATATGGACTGTGCAACACCATTTACATTTGAACTATTATCTAGTGTGTATATATGTGAGCACAGTAGGTGTTACAGTAATCTTTTTTTCTGTACCTTTTTTGTATCATTATTGATTATTTCAACAATCATTTATGATTTATTACATCACTAACACTACTAGGTAGCACAGGGGATAACACTTATATTTTGAATGATCTACCATGAACCTCAGTTAAGATTTGAACTTTGTACTTGGATGTGATAATTGGCATCCTGGACATCCAGGGAGACCATCCAATCCCCTTTGCTGGTTTCTCAGAATGACAGTGTTTAGAGACTCCATCTTAAATAGAGTTGAGCGAACCCGGACTGTAAAGTTCGGGTCCGTACCGAACTTTGGGGTGTCTTTTTTTCAAAAAAAGTCCGGGTTCGGGTCCGGGGTTCTGGTAATTTTAATGAAAATTCTTAAAAATGCTGTAAAAAAGCACAGGAAGGTCCTAGAGGTCTGCAAAAGGAAGGAAAAAGGAAGGAAAATGGGGGTAAGGGTGGGACAAGTGCCCTACAAAGAAATGGGGACAGGGAAAAAACTTTAAATATTTTTTAAAAAATAAAAACATAAAAAAGCAAAAATTGAGGTGAATGGGGATTATCTTCAAACTGGGTCTGAAAAGTATTAATTAACAGTAGAGGCCATAGAACTGTTCTAAAATCATCTTCAAACTGTGTAAAAAAAGTATAAATAAGCCGGGAGAACCCATAGGAAGGACACGAAAAAATGTCGTAAAAATTCTTAAAAGTAATTTTAATGGTCTTGGGGCCTGGGCTTGGGCCTGAAAAAAACTTTTTTT
>BLSH010403077.1:109028-123557 GCA_018402905.1 Glandirana rugosa | reverse complement strand
CCATTTATTTGTAGGGCACTTGCCCTAGTTTGAAGATGATTTTGGAACAGTTATATGGTTTCTACCGTTAATTAATACTTTTCAGACACAGTTTGAAGATGATCCACATTCACCTCCATTTTTGCTTTTTTTTGTTTTTATTTTTTTAAAAATATTTAAAGTTATTTCCCTGTCCCCATTTTTTTTGTAGGGCACTTGCCCTACCCTTACCCCCATTTTACTTCCTTTTGCAGCCCTCTGGGGCTTTCCAGGACTTTCCTACAGCCATTTTTGTGCCTAAAAGTTCGGGTCCCCATTGATTTCAATGGGGTTCGTTGTCCGTGCGATCGTTCGGGTTCCGTCCGGACCCGGACCCGGACTTTGTCCCGAAGTTCGGACGGACCAGCAGAACCCGAACGTCCAGGTGTTCGCTCAACTCTATTCAGGTGCATGTAATTAGCATCCAGCCGTTCCTGACTTTGGAGCATGCGTGTTTTGCACAATACAACTTGTTGTACCAACTGCTCTGTACACACGATACAACGGTCGTATGACCGCTTGTTGGTACGACCAAGTTTTCTAGTCTGCTCATACAACTCCCCTTGTACGACCGTGGTATGTCGGCTGCTCTAACCGCGAATGCGACCGATCGATTTCGCATACAACGGTCATTCGTACGACCTGTTGTATACGATCGTCGTCCCGTGGGTATGAGGCTTTACACTGTTCAAAAAAAACATGCAGTCAGCCATGATGCCTTGTCCTGATAAAAAGCTAAGGCTCCATTTACACGGGATGCTATATCAATCTCCCCTGAACGATTTTTTTTGACAGCTAGAAGCCGGCGTCTAAAATGGCAGCTTTGCCGCATTTTGCATGCCGCGTTTGCATCTAAGAGCGTTTTCAAATTTTTTTGGAATGGAAGCGCTGGTCAACGTAACGGTTCTAGATGCGAGTTACCGCGTTTAGGTGCGTTTAGCGGCGTTTACAAGCTGTTTTGCATTTCAAATGCCTCTGAACTGGCGTCTGAACCCATTTTTTTGCATTCCAAAAAAAGCCTTTAAAGTCAACTGCCTGGAATCCACCTTAAATGACCCTGTGTAAATGTACTGATAAGATAACATAGAGGAAAATTCAGGAGCAGCTGAAAAAAATGGCCAAATGCCTCAAAACGTCCGTTTACCAGCAGCAGTGTAAATGAGGCCTTAAAGGTAAGAAATATTAAAAAAAAAGAGGCATGCTGTGTAAATGGGAACACAGCAAATATTTACTGAGGGTTTTCTCAAATTTGACTTCAAAAACACTTTAAGAATAAATTAACAGTGGTTGCCCCCATGCTTCTTTCATTGTGGGGTGACCTTAAATTCTCATGCTTATTGCTGCTATAACTTGCTTGAATAAATATAAAATCAAGATTATGAAGTCGGGAGGGTTTAAAGTGGTAGTAAACCCAAAAGCAATCATTTATTATATTGCTGCTTACCAACTCTTAGATGTGATGGCATTTTCTTTTTTAGGATTTCTATCTTCTCTTTTTATCTGATGATCTAGCCAGCAAGTATGCTATTTTTCAAAAGGACAATCTCTCTCTTGTATCAGTTTACAAGGATGAGACAGCCCATTTACCACTGACTGCTTACAATGACCAGGTTTTATTTATATAAAACCTTTATCCCAAAAGGAAAAAAAAAATGTTTGCTGTCACTGATTATAATGTGTGAGCTGGAATTTGGCTTCAGTTTGTTAGTGCTGCTGTCTCCTGTGCCTCTTGTGCTTATCCATTCATCCAGTGTGGGGGAACAAGTAAATGTTTTGTGTAAAAATTGGTAATTCTAGCATAGGCTTGTTAATAAGGGTACCAAATCTTTTGTGCCCGAAAGCTCTAGTGATACAAATTCCACATCTGCTGATGTAGTCAAATGCATCAAAATACACAATAATAATTTAATCACTTCCCTACCACCGTATGCAGAATGACGGCCAGGAAGTGGTTGAGTTATCCTGACTGGACGTCATATGACGTCCAGCAGAATAACATGCCAGCGCGCGCCCGCTGGGCCACGCAGTGCGGCGATCGGTGGTGTAGTGGGTCAGTCTGACACACCGCATCTCCGATCTAGGTAATGGGCTTCTGTGATCATGTGATCAGTCATAACGAATCATGGTTGATCACAGTGTAAACAGGAAAAGCCGTATATCAGCTTTTCTTTTAGTCGCGTCTGCAGACACGAGTAGAGGACAGCCAATCGGCGACTCTCCTGACAGGAGGGGTCTGTGCTGATTGTTTATCAGTGCAGCCCCCCTCAGATTGCTGCACTGGACCACCAGGGAGCCCACACAGTAATGCCACCCAGGGACCACCAGGGTTGTCCCCCAGGGACCACACAATACCCAATAGGGATGGCACTATGTCCATCTGTGATGCTTGCCAGTGCCATCCCTATAGCTGCTGTGATACCAATGCCGCCTATCAGTGCCCATCAGTGCTCATCGGTGCAACATATCAGTGCCCATCAATGCCTTCTATAAGTGCCAATCAGTGGCACTTATCAGATCCCATCAGTGCCACCTATCAGTGCCCGTCAGTGCTGCTTATCAGTGCCACCTATCAGTGCCCATCAGTGCTGCATAGAAGTGCCACCTCATCAGTGCCAATCAGTACTGACTCATCAGTGCCCATCAGTGCAGCCTCATCAGTGCCCATCAGTGAAGGAGAAAATGTAATTATTTACACAGTTTTGTGCGGGGAAAAAAATGTTTTTTTTTTCAAAATTTTTGTTCTTTTTTTATTCGTAGCACAAAAAATAAAAACCCCAGAGGTGAAAAGAAAGCTCTATTTGAGGGGATAAAATAATAAAAATCTAGTTTTGGTACAGCGTCGCATGACCGCGCAATTGTCATTCAATATGCAACAGCGCTGAAAGCTGAAAATTGGTCAGGTAGGGAAGTGTTATAAGTGCATGGTATTGAAGTGGTTAAAAAAATCAAAAGCAATTTAATAATTTTAGGGACACTTTTAATGGATAAGCCATTTATGGTCTCTGTTTTACCATTCACTCTTAAACGAATTTAATGAGATCAGGAATTTCCTTTATTTAACCACTTCACCCCTGGAAGGATTTCCCATGTTAGGACCAGAGCACTTTTTGCAATTCGGCACTGCGTCACTTAAACTGACAATTGCGCGGTTGTGCGACATTGTACCCAAACAAAATTTTTCCTACAAAAAGAGCTTTCTTTTGGTGGTATTTGATCCCCTCTGCATCATTTCTAATCAACACTATAAACAAAAGAAGAGCAACAATTTTGCAAAAAAAAATATTTCTTACTTTTTGCTAAAATACATATCCAAAAAAAAAATAAAATAACACATTTTTAATCGGTTTTGGCCGATTTATATTGTTCCTCATATTTTTGGTAAAAAAAAAAATAGGCTTTTATTGATTGGTTTGCGCAAAAGTTGCCGCGTTTACAAACCATGAGAATTCATTTCTGGCATTTTTATATATATTTTTTTTACTGAATGGCAGCGATCTGCGATTTTTATCGGGACTTTGATATTGGGGCGGACATGTCGGACATTTTTCACACTTTTTTGGGGGAGATCTAGGGGTTAACTGTGTTCCCTAGGCGTGTTCTAACTGTGAGGGGGCTGGGCTACCATGGGCATAAGAGATCTAACTGATCCCAGTGACAGGGATCAGTAGATCTCTTACATGCCCACTGACATAGCGGGGAACCGCCGAGTTTACATTGGCGGTTGCCCGTTCTTTCTCTCTGGCAGGTCATCACGGCTGGCCGGTGGACATCGGGTCCGCCAGAGCCGCGGGCACACTCCTGCAGAGTGCGGCAGGCACGAGAGAGAGAGCTCCCACCCGCGAGCTGTGTATGCGCGAGCCGCCGCTTATATACGCCGATTTGCGGGACAGAGCCACACTGCAGCAGTAAATATACTGCGTACAGTCGGGAACTGGTTAAAAGAAAAGTATGATGTGTAGAGATACTATTTCAGTAATTACCATTTAATCGGAACTCTGGGCACCACCCTTTTTTAATATACACTGTATCTATATTTGTGCTGATCTAGTTACTTCCACAGTGTACTTTGTTTTCTTTTGACCAACAACATAAAAAAATGTATCTAGTTTTGTATGTAGTAAAACTTGCGCTGTACTTCCATCCCCTGGCTGCCACTAGCACTTAAGTTGTGGTAATATCAGTGTTGGTCTTGTGTCTCTATCTCTGTGTGCACTTTTCCAATTCTCAAAAGCAGCCTGTGAGGTTATGTGCATTTGTGAACGAAAAAAAGCATAATACACCTAAATATATTAATATGATAGTGTTATTTTTTATCTTACTTGCACATTACTATATACTTGCTCTTGCATAGTTTAGTGCATTGTGGTGGCATTCATCTATTCAAAGCTATCTTATATCTCCATGTCTGTGGGGATAGTCATTTATTTTTTAAATAAGTGAATAAAACAAAATCCCTATTATGCTTACCAAACATATGTCAGGCACACAATTGTGGGCTGGGTTAACCACTTCAGCTCCAGAAGTTTTACCCCCCTTCCTGACCAGGCCATATTTTGCGATCCAGCACTGTGTTACTTTAACTGACAATTGCGTGGTCGTGCGACGCTGTACAAAAATAAAATTGATATCCTTTTTTCCCTACAAATAGAGCTTTCTTTTGGTGGCATTTGATCACTTCTGTGTTTATTTTTTGCTCTATAAAGAAAAAAACGACTGACAATTTTGAAAAATAAAACAATATTTTTTACCTTCTGCTCTAAAACCCATCCAATAAAAAAAAAGTAAAAAATCCAATTTCTTCATCAATTTAGGCCAATATGTATTCTGCTACATATTTTTAGTAAAAAAAATTCCCAATAAGCATATATTGATTGGTTTGCGCAAAAGTTATAGCGTCTACAAACTGTGGGGTATAGTTATGGAGTTTTTATTTATTTAATATTTTTACTAGTATTGGCGGCAATTAGTGACTTATAGCTGGACTGCGATATTGCGGCGGAAAAAGCAAACACCTAACTGACACTTTTGACACTTTTTTGGGAACCAGTGACACTAATACAGTGATCAGTGCTAAAAATATGTACTGTCACTGTACTAATGACAAGGGCAGGGAAGGGGTTAACATTAGGGGGGGGTCAAAGGGTTAACTGTGTGCCTAAGATGTGTTTCATTGTAGTGGGAGAGGTGCTTTTACTATTGGAAGGCATGGATCTGTGCTTCTGCTTTACAGAAACACAGGATCCATGCCTTCTGTACTGACAGAATGGAAATTTTCCTTGCTTACATAGGCAGACTGCCATTCTGTCAGTGTAACAAACGATCAGCGGGTGCTGGGGGCACAATGGGAGTGAGCTGCCAGTGCCACGCACTCACGAACGATACCTGTAAGTGCAGAATAACATATATATACGTTATTCATAGCGGACATTCGTGCCAGGAAAAGAAAACTTTTATTAGCGCGTCATGTTTATTAGCATTCCGGTAAAGGTCATGACGCGCTAATAAAAATGACTGTAACACCAGGAAGCCTTTTCTTTTGAAAACATTGCACTATTACGACGAAACGCGTCAAGCATTGCTTCTGATACGTCACCAGCAGCCCGCAGAGTGGAGCGGAAGCTGGGGCTGGCATCCAGCGTCCACTATTTTCAACAGCGGGACCGATTATAACTGTTTAAAAGACATTATCAGTCATAATAGCACCTACTATTAGGCTTTTTAATGCTTTTAATGATTTTATAATGTTTACACGAGCACGGCAATAAAGAAGTGGTAAATGGTACTACCCTATGTGGAGTTTTTTTTCCTCTTTATCACTAACCTGCATAATACCGGTCTGAGAGATCTACATCTGGAGGCTATCCAAACCAAGGATATTGACAGAGGATACCGCCAAGCCATTTAGACTCACTATTGCACTCACCAGAAGGCAAGTGGGTCCAACGTTTCTGGTGAGTGCAATATACCCACGGAGTGGATGCACAGTAACCACTTCACAAGGACCATCTGAGCACCAAGCACTTTACTTAAAAGAGACTTTTGCACATATGTAATTTTGCACTGTTGTCACATCAGCACCAATGTTTGAGCACTAGCAGCACTTTGTTTAATTTATGAATTAATTATTATTCATTGTCTATTATTCACATGGTAATTTACTATATTGGTTTAGTTTAAAGATTGCATTGGTATATATAGTATTTAACATCTAGGGTTAGGCAAGCACTGTTTTTTGCATATATATACGTGATTCTGCACAGCACGGTTGCCCTGTAGCAGTAAATGTGCTATGGGGCAGTTGGCAACTGGTTAATCTGTATGCAGTGTTGAGCTTAGTTACAGGTTGGCACTGTTTACTATAGATACATATTCTAATAAATAGTTACTCTATGTCCAAAACATGGCATTAAATGTATCTGAACATCACTATTTTTTTTATTTAGCTACAATAAGTGTACAGTATAATGATTTAAATAGTCATGCACATACAGTAGATTCTCCAGAGATGCCTCATACGTAATAACAGGAAAGCGAGTGCAATAAAAAATAACAGGGAAGCGAGTGCAATGCTGTATATTATTTTTACCTCCCTGATCACAAACCGTGCCAAGTGAGATTATGCAAACATAGTAATTATTGCCCTGCCCTTTTAATTGCTTTTTTTTTTGTGACATAGTATTCTGGAGAGTGTATATAATGTCTTAATATGTCTTATTTGTGGCATGTGAGTTTTGCTGTGGAAATACTGAGTAAGACTTTTGTTTGGGCATGAAATCTTTCATTACCAATGACGTGGTTACAAATTTATCTTGCGATCATCATGAAAAGTCAAGTGGAGTTTCAGAAGGGAATATAAAATGTTCTGTTAAAAGCAATGCCTTGTCGATAAATTAATATTTTATAAGCCACTGGTAAAGTTGATGATAGGTTCCAACTTGCATGCTTGGTAAACTGGTAATCTAGCAAATATATTGGCAGTCTATCAATTGTTTCTTTTTATTAAAGCAATCTGGCCAACCCCTAGGCTGCTACTAGTGCTCGTAGTAAGCATAATCACCAGTTGCACAGTGCATCTAACATTAATAGTTTACATTTCCTGTTTTGGACAACATTTTATGCATAATGTATTCATACCGTATATTCTAGTGCAGGTCTGTTTGGTCTTTTCTCAGATATAGGTTGACATAACCTAGAGTCTGGACTGCCCTGTACCACAGTCAAGCTACAGCAGTATTCTATTTAGAAGTACTAGTTGGAACTTTGAGATGTATTTGAAATGAAAGTCCCTGCCCACCCTTTTATAGCTTGATACAATCAAAAGATCATGACTCCTGGCAAGACACAATATTGTATGTTCATCAAATGTCTAAAACAATGTATAAGCATGAAGAAGCAACAAATATCTTAGACTTCTGTCTCCTGTTTACAATTAATTACCTGTTGCAGAACCGGTTATATGGGCTTGACTGACAGAACCTGTAAACTGAAATGCTTCATATCTTGCTCCCAGCCAACTTGACTTCAAGTGTAAATTCATTTTCAAAATATTTTAATAAATTGTAGTTAACATATAGAAAGAAAAGGAGTCTAAGGGCCGGTTCACACTGAGGCGATCCGACTTCGCTAGGCGATTTGAAAAGGCGAAGCGGCGCGATTGCGAAGCGATTGCAAAGCGATATCAGGCGATTTTAGGCAATTTCAACACAAGTACCTGGGACATGAGAGGTGTGTCTTCTGGCAAAATTATGTTGTTCTTCCTGGAAAGTCGCTTCTTCATAGACGGGGATCCGACTTGGAAGCGACTTCTGATGTCAGGCGATTTGAGGCGAATTGGGGCGACACAAGTCGGATCGCAAATCGCCTAGGATCGCCTCAGTGTGAACCGGCCCTAAGAGTAGCACAGTCTACTCTAGAGGCATTACCCTTGGGCAAAAACATGAATGAATAGGCTTACAGTATATGCCGATGATTTATTATTATATCTCAAGGATACATGCAGGATTGCCAACCCCCAGATGTCTTTTTTTACTCACAAAGCATGGAAAATTTACTGACAGAGCCTATTTTTTTATTGACAACCTGAAATATGACATACACTCCTATTATAAGCCAAGACAATCAATATTTAAAGGTTAAATTCACCTTCAACCCCCTCACACCCACTGTATTGTCAAATGACAGGCGGGCAGCAGTTCTCATGTTTTGGAACAACGTCATATGACGTCTTCCCACTCTCGACACGCGGGGACACGCTCTGTTCCCAGTGAAAAGATAAGGCTCTTTACCCATGTAATCAGCTGCGTCCAATCACAGCTGATCACATATGAACAAGGAAATGCTGGTTATCGGCTTTCCTTTCCTCACACAGCGTGTGAGGAGAGCTGATCAGCGAAATTTACTCACAAGGGAGATCTGCACAGATAATCATAGTACTGATTATCAGTGCAGCACCAACAGTACCCAGCATTGATGCCAATTAGTGCCCATCGGTGAGGCCAATTAGTGCCCAGCAGTGATGCCAATCAGTGCTACCTTAACATGCCTGCTCATCAGTAATGCTTATCAGTGCTGCCTATCAGTGTCCATCAATTCTGCCTATCAGTCCTCATCAGTGCTGCATATCAGTGACCATCAGTGCCGCCTATCAGTGGCCCCTCATCAGTGGCGTTTCATCAGTGCAGCCTATCAGTGCAGCCTCATCAGCGCACATCAGTGAAGGGGAAAAATTACTTATTTACAAAACTTTATAACAGAAACTAAGATAAACTTATTTTTTTTAAAAAGTTCTGCCTTTTTTTTCTTTTTTTTTTAGAAAAAAAACCCAGTGGTGATTAACCACTTCAGCCCCGGAAGGATTTCCCACTTTAGGACCAGAGCACTTTTTGCGATTTGTCACTGCGTCGCTTTAACTGACAATTGCGTGGTCGTGCAACGTTGTACCCAAACAAAATTTCCGTCCTTTTTTTCCCACAAATAGAGCTTTCTTTTGGTGGTATTAGATCACCTCTGCATCATTTCTGATCGCCACTATAAACAAAAGAAGGGCGATAATTTTGCAAAAAAAAAACATATTTCTTACTTTTTGCTAAAATACAAATCCAAAAAAAATATAAAAAAACATTTTTTTCCATCGGTTTTGGTTGATTTAGATACTTCCTCATATTTTTGGTAAAAAAATTGCAATCGGCGTTTATTGATTGATTTGCGCAACAGTTGCCGCGTTTACAGACGATGAGAATTCATTTCTGGGGTTTTTATTTTTTTAAAATTTTTTACTAGTAATGGCGACGATCTGCAATTTTTAGCGGTACTGCGATATTGCAGCGGACATATCGGACCATTTTGACATTTTTGGGACCACTGGCATTTATACAGCGATCAGTGCTATAAAAATGCACTGATTACTGTGTAAATGCCATTGGCAGTGAAGGGGTTAACCTGCAGGGGCGCTCTAAGGGTTAACTGTGTTCCCTGGGTGTGTTCTAACTGTGTGTGGGCTGGGCTGGCTGGAGGAAGGGGGTGATCACGGCTTCCATAT
Organism: Glandirana rugosa; assembly: GCA_018402905.1. NCBI lineage: Eukaryota > Metazoa > Chordata > Amphibia > Anura > Ranidae > Glandirana > Glandirana rugosa. The sequence goes on along the minus strand of BLSH010403077.1, from coordinate 114,001 downwards.
AGAGGAAGCCTGTCATCACCGCCCTTCCCCCTCTATGAGAACGGAGATCCGTGTTTACATACACGGACCTCCATTCTCTCACTGCCGGGGGGCCATCGCGGGTAGCCGGCGGCGATCAAGTCTGCCCTACCCGCTCCCTGGCCCCCCCCGGACACAGTGAGCGCACGCGCTCACAGCACTAGTTATCGCAGCCGCCATCATATGATGGCGGTTTGCGATAACGAGCCACTCTGTCGCCGTCAGATTGGGGTCGGCAAGTGGTTAAACACCACTAAATGAAAACTCTATGGAGGAGATTTACTAAAACTTGTGCACACAGAATTTGGTGCAGATGTGCATGGTAGCCAATCAGCTTCTAATGCCAGCTTGTTCAATTAGGCTTTAACAATAAAACCTGGAAGCTGATTGGTTTCTGTGCAGAACTGCACTAAATTTTGCACACTCCAGCTTTAGTAAATCAACCCCTATCTGTCTCAAAAATAGAAAAAAACTCTGTTTGGGTACAGCGTTGCATGACTGCACAATTGTCATTCAAAGTGCAACAGCACTGAAAGCTGAAAATTGGCCTTGACTGGAAGGGGGTAAAAGTGCCCAGTAGGCAAGTAGTTAAAGGAAAAATAAATAAATGCACACATTTTTGCAAGAAAAATGTGCATTTTATATTTTTTTAACCACAGGAGCCTATAAAGGATTACAGATATGGTCAGTGGATTGTCGGTGCAATATTATGCTCCTGCAGACACTTTCTTCAGCTTTCCATCCGTACTTCTGTAGAGCTTCCATGTAGAAAGCTGGAGAAGGTGTCATTATCCTAGGAGGGCACTGATCAAGGGGCGAGGGTTGGGGTGCTTAACATGTTACATGTTACACCCTAAATACAGGTGTAGCATGTAACATGTTCCTAAAGGTGAGCTTGGTCTTTAGGACCCCTTTCACACCGGGGCCGCGGCCGCAGTGTTGGTAAAGCGCTGTTCGCTGTAGCGTTGCTTTTTCGGCCGCTAGTGGGATGCTTTTAACCCCAAAGAAGGAGATACAAATGCCCGTGTTGCGGCACTTCCGCATCACTTTTCAGGCGCTTCGGAAGTGCTGCCCATTCATTGTAATGGGCAGGGGCGTTTTGGGAGCGCTGTATACAATGCTCCCAACTCACCCCAAAGATGCTGCTTGCAGGAATTTTCCTAACGTCCTGCGAGCGCACAGTGTGAAAGCATGGGAGGCAGTTTTCAGGCACTTTACAGGCGCTATTTCTAGCACTAGAACGCCTGAAAACTATCTCAGTGTGAAAGGGGTCTAAAGAGTATAAATATGTAAACATTACAAATAACCATAATACGTAATCTGCCAGCTTTACCATTAAAAAGTCAAAACAGCATGACAAAATGTGAACAAAACTAAGATTATGAAAGACTTGGGGCACCTTGGGATAGCGCCCCACAGTAAACAATAGACATAGCCAGTGGGAGGGTCCTAAAGAAGGACTGAACAAAATCTGTCCCTGCTGTCTTTGTACACACAATGGGTTGCAGGAAAGATTCCCCCATCAACCCGGAGGATCGACTTGGGTGCAACCAGCATGTCAGATTTCTAGCATGTGAATATTGCCAGCAGCTATAGCTGCTAGCAATAATAACTGCTCCCTGCACCCCCTACCCCCCTCCCCCACCAGCAGAACACAGTAACTACGCAAGGGGGTTCCCTAATTAGGTTTAGTATGTTTGAATTTTTGCCACCATTGATGACAGCTCTGGATTCTTCTTGGCACAACAAAGAACCTTTTTGTGATTAGTGTTATGTTTATACATTGTGAAATTTTATAACATCTATTGTAAGGACTTTTACGTAATTTTTTTATTCTTTTTTGTATTTGCATTCGGTGCATTTTTATATGATTAATTGTATGTTATTTATTTATTTGGGATTTCAATTTATGAATTGGAGGTTATTGTGTTTGTAGTTTATTACTATGGATAATATCTTCTAGTGTGTTGCAGCTTTTTTTGATTAAATATTTATTTATTTTTTTGCACTAGTGTGGTTTTCTTTTTACTAGAATTCTTTCTTTTTCGAAACTGGCAAATAAAAATTGTTTTCTTCAGCATACAAAATAAAACAGTCCATCAACTCTGGAACAACTTTGGGAGCTTGTGTGAAGCATGCAACCGATTAGGTACATGAACAAGGAATATCCAGCAAGTATAGTGTATATCTTGTACATATCACATCATGACATATACCATAGCATACACAGGGTACAAAAGGTAAAATTTATTCCAGTATTTCATTAGTAACATGATAGCATAATGCCAATTCATGATATTTGCATTTATAACCATCAGTTCCTGGGATCCATGTTCACATGATATACAACAAAAACATATTGGATTGGCGCTGGCCAGTGTAACATGATTAGTAAAAGTATTAATAAAACTTTACAGATAAAAGCATCCACACTGATCAAAATTATAAACGCAACACTTTTGTGTTTGCCCCTATTTATCATGAGCTGAAAGCAAAGATCTACTACTTTTTCTATGTACACAAAAGGCCTATTTCTCTCAAATATTTTGTTCACAAATTTTCATATTGGAGAGATTTTCCATGTGATTTGAGAGATCAAATCACATGACAAGTCGCAGCCTATTGCCAGCAATGGCACTGTTCCAATCGGTGCAACACTGATTTTTCAATACCGCACGGATTCGCAAAATAAGTTCCTACACTACTTTTGCTGATTTCAGGTGTGATTTCAATAGACATCTGTGCATAAAGCCACACAGATGTCTATCAAGTAGCACCTGAAATCGCGCTGACATTGCTACTTTGAAACTGCTTTACTTCTAGTGAAGTAGCAGCGATTTCAAAGTAGCATCAATGTGAACCAGGGCTAAACTGTGTCAGTGAGCACTTCTCCTTTGCCACCTCACATGTGTGGCATATCAAGATGCTGATTAGACAGCATGATTATTGCATAGGTGTCACTATGTATTAGAATAAAAAGAAGGCGCACTGGTCTAGTGGATTATCCCAGGCAAAAATGTATTAAAAAAGAGATTAAAAATACTCACATATCATATGTTTATGAGTATTTTTAATTTCTTTTTTATTAAATTTTACCCTGGGATAATGCACTTGGCCAGTGCGCCTTCTTTTTCTTCTAATATATAGTGGCATCTGGGACACCCCTATCCCTGGAAAGAAGCAAGGCCAACTCTATCATCCCTGGGAAGCACTCATCCCCCATCATACTATTGCGCAGGAGTCATTGTTTTGCATTTTTATTGCATAGGTGTGCCTTAGGCTGGCCACAATAAAAGGCCACTCTAAAATGTGCAGTTTTACTGTATTGGGGGGGGGGTCCGGAAACCAGTCAGTACCACCATTTGCCTCATGCAGTGCAGCACATCTCCTTCGCATAGAGTTGATCAGTTTGGTTGATTGTGGCCTGTGGAATGTTGGTCCATTCCTCTTCAATGGCTGTGCGAAGTTGCTGGATATTGGCAGGAACTGGAACACGCTGTCTTATAAGCCGATCCAGAGCATCCCAAACATGCTCAATTGGTGACATGTCTGGTGAGTATGCTGCATGCAAGAACTAGGATGTTTTCAGCTCCCAGGAATTGTGTACAGATCCTTGCAACATGGGGCCATGCATTATCATGCTTCAACGTGAGGTGATGGTCGTGGTCGTGGATGAAAGGCACAACAATGGGCCTCAGGATCTCGTCACGGTATCTCTGTGCATTCAAAATGTCATCAATAAAATGCACCTGTGTTCGTTGTCCATAGGATACGGCTGCCCATACCATAACCCCACCGCCACCATGGGCCACTCAGTCCACAACGCTGACATCAGCAAACCGCTCACCCACACAACGCCATACACGCTCTCTGCGTGAAATGAAGTGAAAATGGGATTCATCTTTGAAGAGAACACCTCTCAGAATTGCCAGACGCCATCGAATGTGAGCATTTGCCCACTCAAGTCGGTTACGACAACGAACTGCAGTCAGGTTGAGACCCCGATGAGGATGACAAGCATGCAGATGAGCTTCCCTGAGACAGTTTCTGACAGTTTGTGCAGAAATTCTTTGGTTATGCAAACTGTTTGTTGCAGCAGCTGTCCGGGTGGCTGGTCTCAGACGACCTTGGAGGTGAAGATGCTGGATGTGGAGGTCCTGGGCTGGTGTGGTTACACGTGGTCTGCTGTTGTGAAGCGGGGTGGATGTACTGCCTAATTCTCTGAAACTCCTTTGGAGATGGCTTATGGTACAGAAATGAACATTCAATTCAAGGGCAACAGCTCTGGTGAACATTCCTGCAGTCAGAATGCCAATTGCACACTCCCTCAAAACTTTCAACATCTGTGGCATTGTGCTGTGTGATAAAACTGCACATTTTAGAGTGGCCTTTTTATTGTGGCCAGCCTAAGGCACACCTGTACAATAACCATGCTGTCTAATCAGCATCTTGATATGCCACACCTGTAAGGTGGATGGATTATCTCGGCAAAGGAGAAGCGCTCACTAACACAGATTTAGACAGATTTGTGAACAATATTTGAGAGAAATAGGCCTTTTGTGTATATAGAAAAAGTCATAGATCTTTGCATTCAGCCCATGATAAATAGGGGCAAACACAAAAGTGTTGCGTTTATAATTTTGCTCAGTGTATATAGCTGACACGTTTCATGGATGAGTCCACTTTCAGGAGCAAATGCACAATTTGATATATAATGCAAAACGTTATTATTAGACAGGAACAATGGGACTGTCTACACTAGGGAGAGGGGACATAATTGTGCATACTGAATATATAGATGGAATAACCCCCTAATACTTATGGGTAGACTGTGGGTCTACCCGTAAGTATTAGGGGGTTCTACCCAGGCCCACAGTCTACCCGTAGGTATTAAGAGGGTTATTCCATACAAAACGTAATATATAGTTTAACACGTAAACGAGGACTTTCACCTG
>BLSH010403077.1:60286-73159 GCA_018402905.1 Glandirana rugosa | reverse complement strand
ATTTTTCCCCCCCTTCTTTTTCCCAATCCTACCCTTATCCCCACTCCCCCCCTATTCCCTTCCCACCTGACACACTATAAAGTTCATTAGTTATTTGTATGGAAAATTCATTAATGCTTCTTAATATTTCATTATGCATTATCTCACAAAAGTGAGTACACCCCTCACATTTTTGTAAATATTTTATTATATCTTTTCATGTGACAGCACTGAAGAAATGACACTTTGCTACAATGTAGTGAGTGTACAGCTTGTATAACAGTGTAAATTTGCTGTCCCCTCAAAATAACTCAACACACAGCTATTAATGTCTAAACCGCTGGCTCGTTCCAGGTAACTGACCCTCTTCCCCCTGTGACAGACGGAGGCTTGTGGGTGGGACACTGAGCTCATCTGTCCCCTCTGGTTCGCTGGGGAGGACACTGGTTTGTCCATCTTTACTATTCCCCCCTTGGATACTTCAGTCCAATACCCACCTAAACAGGGCATGCGACTCTGACATCGCTGTCTTTTAGTCCTCTTATCTATCTGGTGGCGGTGGGTAATGTGAAGTGAGCAGTTGATAAAGTTTTTATGAATGTGGTGAGCACTGTCTTTTTGGTACATTATTGCTAAATGTGCACTTGTATTATATGTAACGAATGTGGATTGTTGTTTACATTAGAGTGTGAAGCGACTGGGATCACCACAGATGAAGCAGGCAAGCTGCGAAACGTTGGTGCTATATGATCCCCACATCTCATTCGCTGTCTATGTATTTTGTATCATTCTAAATAACAGATATGTCAGATTTTATTATGTACCTAATAAAATTGTGAAATTTTAACGAATAGTTGTGATGTTGCTCACATATATATATATATTGTGTTACTGCCATGATCAGCAGGTGATAGTAAAGAAAATGAAAACATGAGAAAATTAATTCTGCCACCACATCTAAACAACTGGAAAGATGCAATATATTACAATTTTGTTCTTGTGTTTAGATACACTTCAAAGTACAACTTTTGCTGTACTTAGTGAAAATGTAGCCAAACTGTTTTATTTAGTTTTGCAGAATGAGGATGGGCCAGAACACAAGTTATTTGATGGTATCAATGTACATGGGGTTATGGGGACCAAATGATGAGGTATGGTACTGGATCTTTGACTTATAAAAGTTGAAGTCTAATAAACTAATATTTTGTCTTCCCTGGCTCCTCCTATCCACTTTCTTCATTATGCTAACAGCAATTTTAAGTAAAACCTCTCCATTTTTATTATATACTCTATTTTATACCCAGTGACAATATTGCTAGGTCTCTGTGCTTCTCTGTACAATGCAGGCAGATCAGGGTTAGTGGGAGGGGCTAGCAGAATGCTAGACATAGCTTCCTTAAAACATCACAGCATCCTGCTTTAGGATTAGCTTTTGGGATGAGTCATGCAAATATTAAAATACCTTCATGGATGCCGGTCTGAAGGAGTGGGTAATGCTAGACAGGCTAGAGCTGCGTGCAGACTGCCATAGGAGGTGGCCACATGCGATGCTGAGCCTCCACAATTGAAAATTGAAAGAACTGAGAACTGAAATCCAATGAAAGAAAGGGGTTGGCCAGAGGGAGTCAGGATGGAAAGGAAAATGCTAGATGATGTTGGATGCCCTCCTGCCAGGATACTACAGTCATTGGCAAAAATATTGGCACCACTGCATTTCTGTCAGATAATACACCACTTTGCCAAGAAAACTGTTGCAATTACAAATGTTTAGGCATTCTCATGTTTATTTCTTTTGTTTGTATTGGTATGACACAAAAAAGTGGAGAGACAAAAAGCCAAATCTGACACATTCCACACAAAACTCCAAAAATGGACTGGACAAAATTATTGACACCTTTACTTGACACTAATATACCGCTCCTCTACCGCCCCTGCCATTGAAATGAATGGCAAGCGCTGCCAAAGGGGCTGCACACCGCCTCGGTAGCGATGAGCGCCAGCACTTTTAACCCCTTTTTAACCCCTTGTGGGGGGTTAAAAGCGCGGCGCTCCTGCCCGCATAGCGGAGCTCTATCGCTGGTAAAACTCCGCTAAAACTAGCGGAGTTTTACCGCGACCGCGGGTACCGCTCCAGTGTGAAAGTAGCCTTAAACTTACCTGTATTAATTAGCAGGTGCTGGCAATATAGAAATCCCACCAGCAACCAGTTAAAATGGTGAAAAATTGACTCAACCTTTCTATTGTGTGTCACACGAAGCATGGAGAAATGAAGGAGCAGCAAAGAATTGTCTGAGAATTTGAGAACAAAAATTGTAAAAAAGCATGGAAAATCTCAAGGTTACAAGTCTATCTCCAGAGATCTTTACCCCTTCATACCGATCGTACACAAATATGAGGCCCCACTGGATTGGGCTTTTTTCCCTGGAGCTACATATTTGCGTATCTCCTTTTGTGTGGCATATTATAACGATCGTGACCTGGAATGTCCAATTCCGGGTGACCTGATCACTGTGATAGCTTTTGATTGGCTATCACAGTGATCAGTCACTGTGAAGCCTGTCCCTGTGTTTTCTGTCTCTGCAAATGGATGAGAGAGATACATTGTATCAATCTCAGTCCTTGCAGAACAAGGTTTAATCTAAGTCAGTGCCAGGGTTAGTGTTTGGGTCACGGTCAGGGTCAGTATTTTTTGCACAGGATTTCTTTTCTATTAGTATCAGTGTGTTTTAGGTAGGATTAAAAAAAAGCAAAATGTGCACTTTTGTTTTTGGGCTGTACTACGGATACAAACAACAACTAACATACAGATATGTGGTATCGCTGAGATCGCCAGGAGCAGTGGAATTTATTTTGGGTTGATCTTTGGTGGTAGGTTATGGTAGTAGCAAGAAATATACAGTTACATTTAAAAAAATGATTTTGGGCCAGTTTTCCTTTGATAATAAAAAAAAAAAATCAGAAGATATCCATTACCATTTACCAACAAATGAAAGCCCAATTTGTCATGAAAAAAACAAGGCATAACCCACCTGGTTGTATAAAGTAGTTATGATGATATATACAGTTTTACTAACACATGTCAAAATGGAAAAAATTGGGCTTAGGCATTTAGATTTGTTTTACCCTTAGGTGCAAAGGGGTTAATGGTCTTGTGTCCACTGTGCGCAACATTGTCAAGAAGTTTACAGTGCATGGCACTGTAGCAAATCTCCCTGGATGTGGACGAAAGAGAAAGATTGTAACGAAGGATGGATCAAATGATGAATAAGGAACCTCGATCAACTTCCACACAAATTCAAGCTGACCTTCAAGCACAGCATATGTAGCCACCTGAATGAAAAGGGACGCTATGGTAGGAGACCCAGGAGGACCCCACTACTGACACAGAAAAGTAAAAAAATGCAGTTTAGAATTTGCCAAAACTTACCTGTGGAAGCCAAAATTATTTTGGGAGAATGTGCTGTGGACAGACAAAACAAAATGACAGCTTTTAGGTAAAGACCGTCATTCTACTTCTTTCAGCAAAAGAAATGAGGCCTTTAAAGAAGAGAATAAAGTCCCTACAAACATGGTGGATGTTTTGGGGTTGCTTTGCTGCTTCAGGCACTGGATGTCTTGATTGTGTGCATGGCATTATGAAATCTGAAGACTATATATACTCAACTAAAAGAGTAACTCCACTTTTGCGGGGAAAAAAATATCAAATAATGAAAAAATAATCATATTGTTATTGAATGTTATTAAAAATTACCTTTCCTTTTCTATCTGCAGCCCCTGTAATTTCCTGAGAATGCATTGCAATATGGCTACCTGGAGTTGTGCTGTGCCACTCCCCAGAAACATAATTTCCTGCTTGTGTGATTGGCTCCCCAATTTTCCCAGAAGTCTGCCTAAGATACAAGTCAGATTTCAGGCATCCCCTGCAACAAAAAATTTATTTTTGGAGAGCTACTTTCAATAGGAACATGTCTAAAGGGATGCAGGCCCAGCAGCTTTCCTTATCAGTACTTTGCAGCTGCACACCTGACAGTTAATTATAAAACCACTCCCATCAAAACCCACTCAGTACAGAGGCACAGAGAAACACAGAGGGATTTCTTCAAATTAAAAAAAAGTTTGGAATCTGCAACAAAGGTTGTTATAATCCTTGCAATGTACATAGATCACCCAGAGGAGAATATTTTCTTCTCAACAAAAGTGGAGTTAGCTTTAACCACTTCAGCCCCAGAAGGATTTCCCCCTTCATGACCAGAGCACTATTTGCGATTCGGCACTGCGTTGCTTTAACTGACAATTGCACGGCCGTACGATGCTGTACCCAAACTAAATAGCCATCCTTTTTTTCCCACAAATAGAGCTTTCTTTTGGTGGTATTGGATCACCTCTGCGTCACTTCTGATCACCGCTATGAACAAATAAAAAGCAACAATTTTGAAAAAAAACAAACAATATATTTCTTGCTTTTTGCTAAAAAACATATAAAAAAAAATATAAAAAAACAAATGTATTCATCAGTTTAGGCCGATATGTATACTTCCTCGTATTTTTGGTAAAATAAATCGCAATTGGCATTTATTGATTGGTTTGCGCAAAAGTTGCCGCGTTTAAAAACCATGAGAATTAATTTATGGGGTTTTTATTTTTTATATTTTTTTACTAGTAATGGAGGTGATCTGCGATTTTTAGTGGTACTGCGACATTGCAGCGGACATGTCGGACACTTTTAACAATTTTTTGGGACCATTGGCATTTATACAGCGATCAGTGCTATGAAAATGCACTGATTACTGTGTAAATGTCACTGGCAGGGAAGGGGTTAACACTAGGGGAAAATCAAAGGTTAAGGGTCCTTTCACACACACGGACCGTTCATCAGTTCATCAGTTTATCAGTTCATCAGTTCATCCGTTTTTCATCAGTTTTTCATCCGTTTTTTCATCCGTTTTTCATAAGTGGTCATCAGTTTTTCATCAGTTTTTTCATCCGTTTTTCATCAGTGGTCATCAGTTTTTCATCCGTTTTTTTTTTACATTCACTACCAATGCAAAAACGGATGAAAAACTGACCGTTCGTCAGTTTACATCCGTTTTCCGTCCGATCCGTTTTTTTGACGGATGAAAAATAGGACTTTCATCCGTTCAAAAAAACGGATGCTGACGGAAGCGGATGAAAACTGATGAAAATAGCTGATCATCAGTTGTCATCAGTTTTTCCATAGAGTTGCATTAATGTCCGTTTTTCATCCGTCAACGGATGGATGAAAAACGGACAAACGGTCCGTATGTGTGAAAGGGGCCTAACTGTGTTCCCTGGGATGTGTTACTTACTGTGTGGGGGCTGGGCTGACTGGGGGAGGAGAGTGATCATTGCTCCCATATACAGGAAGCATACGATCACACTCCTTCCCCCTTGTCAGAACGGGGATTCGTGTGTTTACACACACGGATCCCCATTTAGTCACTGTAGGGGAGCGATTGCGGGTAGCCGGCGGACATCGAGTCCACCCTACCCGCTCCCTGGCTCCCCCTCTACACAGTGAACGCACAAGCGCGTTCACAATACTCGATCTATCAGCCGCCGTCAGGTGACAGTGATATGCGATATCGAGCCAAGTTGTTGCCGTCAACTGTTTAAAGTAAAAATATTACTAATCCAGCCTTCATGGAAATCATATAAAAAACGAAACAGCTGCTGCTATAATATCAAAACCGCAATACATCCAAAGCTAAAAAGTTCAAAATCAATGATCAATCAAGCCAAAGCAAAGCTCTGCGGTGTGGTTCAACACCTGTCCCTCATAATAATTACACTATGTGTCAGATGAGTCCAAAAAATATAAAAGTCTTTTCATGCGATTTTCGTTTTCTATGGAGGCTTGTCAGATGTATAGATGTACACCACCTTCACCACACCACGTGATACCGCTCCCCTCAAATTTTGCACTCACCAGATATAGCAGGAATACACGCCTTTATGTCAAGGCAGATGCATGTATACATGCCCCTTGAATACGAATGGAATGGCTGGGGTGCTTATGATTGGTGGTCCGCAGTGACAGTTTTCTGGTGCGATCGTTCAGGTTGTCGTACTTCGCAGGCTATTGTCGTTATGGATAGAGGGAGGTGCTGATAGTGAGAACGATGGAATTGTCCTTGTCTTAACCACTTAAGGACCGGAAGGATTTCCAGCTTTAGGACCGGAGCCCTTTTTGCGATTCGGCGCTGCGTCGCTTTAACTGACAATTGCGCGGTCGTGCGACGTTGTACCCAAACGAAATTTGTGTCCTTTTTTTCCCACAAATAGAGCTTTCTTTTGGTGGTATTTGATCCCCTCTGCGTCATTTCTGATCGCCGCTATAAACAAAAGAAGAGCGACAATTTTGCAAAAAAACCCAAATTTCTTACTTTTTGCTAAAATACAAATCCAAAAAAAAAAATATAAAAAAACATTTTTTTTCACCGTTTTTGGCCGATTTATATTCTTCCTCCTATTTGCGATAAAAAAAATCGCAATTGGCGTTTATTGATTGGTTTGCGCAAAAGTGGTCGCGCTTACGGATGATGAGAATTCATTTTTGGGGTTTTTATTTTTTTTTATTTTTTATTAATAATATCGGCGATCTGCGATTTTTTGCGGTACTGCGATATTTCAGCGGACATGTCGGACCATTTTGACACTTTTTTGGGACCATTGGCATTTATACAGCGATCAGTGCTATAAAAATGCACTGATTACTGTGTAAATGTCATTGGCAGTGAAGGGGTTAACCTGCAGGGGGCGCTCTAAGGGTTAAGTATGTTCCCTGGGCGTGTTCTAACTGTGGGGGGACTGCCCTAACAGGGGAAGGGAAGTGGTCACAGCCTTCATGTACAGGAAGGCTGTGATCACAGCCCTTCCCCCTTCACAGAGCGGAGGTCCGTGTTTACTTACACGGACCTCCGCTCCTTCGCTCCGGGGGGGCCATCGTGGGTAGCCGGCGGCAATCGAAGCCGCCGCACCCGCTCCCCGGCCCTCCCCGGACACAGTGAGCGCGCGGGCGCGCCTCCGGCGGCGCGCGCGCGCGCTCACTAGGCGCGATCACGCGGCCGCCGTCAGATGACGGCGATCCGCGTTACAGAGCCACTTTGCCGCCGTCAATTGCCGATTGACGGTCGGCAAGTGGTTAAATAGCCTGATGATATGTGGGATATGAACTAAAAAAGTATCTGTTTTGACTGCCGGTTATTCCAAGATTAATGGAGGTGTGCTGTTTGGAGTGACCCGTGGAAGTAAAAGATATGACATAAAGGCGTGTATCCCTGCTATATCAGGTGAGGGCAAATTTTGAGGGGAGCAGTATCACGTGGTGAGGTGAAGGTGGTGTACATCTATACATCTGACAAGCACCCTTAGAAAGCGAAGATCGCGTAGAACTACCTTAAGCCCCGGTTCACATTAGTGAGGTGCGGGAACCCTACGAATCCACTGCGGGTTCCCGCATTGCACCCGACTCGCACAGCATTCACACTGCCATATGCGAACTGTAGGGAGTGTCAATACATTGTTAACGACACTCCCTTTTCAGATTGCATATCGCAGTGCAATCTGACAGTTCGCACATGAATCGGATCGCATGGGTGTAAATACCCATGCAGAAAAGGGTCCTTTGCGTGTTTTGCCTGATGCGATTTCAGACATACTATCTGTATGGCTGAAATCGCATCACATAGACATCGCATGTGATTTGCACTGCAATGCGGTGTGAATCACATGCGATATCGCACAGCTAACTGGTGTGAACTGGGGCTAAGGCTCCTTTCACACGCGTGGAGTCCATTTTGATGGACTCCGCTGCTCAACGGGGATTGATCCGTTAATCCCCACTGAGCCAGCGGATGACAGGTCAGTCTCTGCACTGTGCAGGGATGGACCTGTCAGAGCTCCGCTCTCCTCTATTGGGAATCAGATGAAAATGGACCGCCTGTCCATTTTCATCCGATCCGATCTGCTAGACGGATGGAAAATAGGATGAACAAGAGCACATGATGCAGCCCATGTACGAACAACAAGTGTCAGCTGACGCGTTGTTCGTCCATGGCCTGCATCTGTATTTGTACCTTCATTTAATAAAGAAAAGGAGATCCTGTGTGTGGCTTTCCAGCCTTCGTTCTTGTTCATGGTATCTTCGCACAGACAGCCAGCACCTTGATTGTCGGCATCCACAGCTGATCTGTCTGGAGCTTATTATCCTTGAGCGGTTATTTCTTTGGATGGAAAATAGGGTTTCCATCCCTCTGTATTTATCGGATGTCAGCGGATATGTCACCATCGCTCCACAGTAGGGTTACCACATCATCCCTTTAATCCAGGACACATATGAATTACACAGGTTCTGAGGCTAATTTAATGCAGGTAAGGCACCAAGTAAATTTAATTACCACCTTAATCAGTTGCAGAACCTGTGTAATTAATGTGTCCTAGATTAAAGGGATGATGTGGCAACCCTACTCCACAGAGATACATGGAGTGTCCGATCAGATCGTGTGAAAGAGCCCTTATATTTTTTGGATTCACCTGACACATGGTGTAATTATTATAAATAGAGGGACAAATGTTGAAACACACTGCAGAGCGCTGCACTGGCTTGATTGATAATTGACTTTGAACTTTTTAGCTTTGGATATATTGAAATCTTAAGACTACCAAAAAATTCTGGAGTGCAATGTAGGGCCCAGCGTCAAAAAGTTGGGTCTCTGTCAGAGCTCATGGGTCTCACAGCAGGACAATGACCCAAAGCACACGTGACAAAAGCACCCAGAAATGGTTTAAGATAAAGCGCTGGGGAGTACTGAACTGGCCAGCAAATGAGTCCAGATCAAATCCCATAGAGCACCTGTGGAGAGATCTCAAAACAGCAGTTGGGAAAAGGAACACTTTCAATCTGAGAAATCTGGAGCAGGTGGCAAAAAAGAGTGGTCCAAATTTACATGAGAGATGTAAGAAACTCATTCATGGTTACAGGAAGCAATTGATTTCAGTTATTTTTGGGGTGTGCTACCAATTATTAAATTGAGGGTGCCAATAATTGTGTCCAGTTCATTTTTGGAGTTTTGCATGGAATGTGTCAGTTTGGCTTTTTGTTTCTCTACTTCTTTGTGTCATACTAATACAAACAAAATAAATTAACATGAAAATGCCTAAACATTTTTAATTGCAAAAATTTTCTCGGCGAAGTGGTGCTTTATCTGACAGAAATGAAGGGGTGCCAATATTTTTGGCCATAACTGTAATGGTAAAGTTGGAGTTAAGCTTGAAACAGGACTCTCGTGCATTATTGAACCTTTTATTAGATGTTACATGAGTAAAGCCTGATACACATGGCCTGCACAAAAAAAAAGAGTGCTGTACTAAAGATACAATGTTAGTACAGTGATCTCCCTGTTGAGCTATTGTGTTCTGACAAGGGGACCGCCTCCCCGCCAGAGCACCCCAGTCAGCACTTGTAGCTATTGGCTGAGAGGTCTGATCGGCTGCCAATCTGCTGCTGGTTTTCCAGCAAACTTGTTCGACAGAAGCCTTTCATGAGATTGGCTTCTCCTAAACAAGGACCTGTATACCCGGGCTGAATGTCGGCCTGTATCTACTGTACTGGCTGATTTCGGGCCAATATTCAGCCTGTGTGTACAAACTCTTTTCTTTTCAACATATTCCACATTTTGAGGTAAAGGCGATTATGATTTGGTCAGTTTGGGAAATGGGCTACGAGGACATATTGGGCAATCTTTTGGGGGTTTGTAATCATAAAATTAATGAAAAGGTTACGAATCCATGGGTTAGAGTTTAAAAATCAGAACAGGAAGTGGTGTAAAATCTCTCTGACAGGGACAAAATATAATTTTTTATTGGTAATAGGTTGAAGTTTTTGACAATATATTATTGCTACTCGTGGTTAACTGTCCTGGTGAGGACTGCTTCACACTTGTTTTCCTTGTGTTATGGAAAGAGAGAGAAAATCGCTCAAAATGGCAACATTCAGAAATAAAAAACTAACAAAAGTTTTTAACTCGTTCCTATTGCATTAAAAATGGCTGGGGAATTAGAAACATATCATTTAAATCAGTGGTTCTCAACTCCTGTCCTCGGGACCCACTAACAGGCCAGGTTTGCAGGATAACTGAAATGCATCACAGGTGATATAATTTGCTGCTTAGTGATTGCAATATTCCAGTCTGCATCTCCCCAAGCTAATACTTAAAATCTGGCCTGTTGGTGGGTCCTGAGGACAGGAGTTGAAAACCACTGATTTAAATCAAAAGATGAGGACCACACTCAGTTCAGTAGTCAACCGTCATCACATATGGGTGCTAGCAGTGCCTGTAGTAGATGGTGCCACAAAAATTACATTAAAACAATAAGATGTCACCAGCACTCAGTTGTAACATCAATCATGTACGACAACAATATGGGACCAAACAGGGTCACTTCCTCAAGGTGACATACGTCACCTTGAGGAAGGGACTCTGTGTGGCCCTGAAAACATTGCCTTCCTTGACCGATGTGACAATGCAAAAGAGTGTATATGTTTGCAACTGAATGCTGGTGATGTCTCAGATACACACCAAACTCCCTGCCTTCATCTCTCATCTGGTAGGTGTTTTATATGTGCAGTAATTGTCTTGTGGTAAAACATTAGGGGTCGGGAACTTTAATGTACAGTTCTTTCACGTGTAAATTGTTGAGTATAAACTCTGTGCTGCAAGGCCTCTTGGACACAAATTAGGCAATGACAGTTCTGTTAGCAAGAAAACAGTTTTGTTATGTAGTGAGCCTTGAATTATATGACACTTGCAGGCTTTTACTGAGATGTAGGACAATAAAAACACAGCTTGGTGTCACTTCACAGGTTTAATAACTCTATGCTTCACTTTAAAGAATGGCTCTGAGGATGAATATATTACACAGCTCGGAGGCTGAAAGTGACCAGTATGTTTCCTTGCTTGATGTTAAGCAATTTTGACATTTACATTTCTTTTTAAGGAATATCAAACCATGCAAATAATCCAAAATACAATTTCCTTGTTCCGTCTGTCTTTTTCGTCTCTTTTGTTTCTCTAACATTATAATTATTTTCCTTTTGCTGCACGGATCTCATTAATGTCTCCTTTTTCTACCTCTACCTCTATGATTGGCTCTTGGATTTTACATTTAAGTTTTATTGTAATATTAGTACTAATGTACCGTGAATTCCATAGTTGTAGGGTTTCCCAGGACATCAACGACAAAAATATCACCCAGTCATTAGTCACTGCTTATACAGTCACTCCAAGCGGTTTTTACCTTTGGTCCAGGAAAATAGAAGCTTGTGTGCACTGCCTCCTGCTGGTAAATTGGATACTTTAGTATTAAAGCTGAAATCCAGATAAAGGAAAACTGCTCCCAGTTGCTGCCCCCACCCCACCCTGGACTGATAAAGTTAAATAATGGTTTAGGTCCAGGAGATTGCAAAAACTTGCCTGACATCATAATTTCAAGTGCAGAACCCATATCTCTGCACTGGACATGAGGATGCTGAGGTACAGTCCAATGCTGGAGCAGAGGAGAGTGGCGGCTTCTGGTGGAGGATCAGGTATATAAAACTTTTAGCACTCCCCCCGACCCAAACAAGCATTAAACCCTTGCAGTGTGGGGGAAGACCCTCTACGAGGGAGTATTTTTCTTTTCCCCGGAGATGGTCTTTTACTTGTTTTATTGGTGTTCAACCTGAATGTAAATGAACAGAAAATAATTCCGTTGCTAAATTGCTATTGAATTTAAAGGCTTTGAGAAGTAATGACTGCACTATGCTACTGTAATATCTCTCGTCAACATTTGAAAAATTTTAGTATGGACACGTGGGGGAACTGGTGACACAAATGTGACAAAATGTCGATTTACTGGTTTTGACTTGTAATGTCACCTCATTCCCCTATGCTTTCCTATGTTTTAGACGAAATTGTGGCTTAGTCAAAAATTAACTTGGGGACTGCTGTGTTGCAGCTGTTTGAAATAAATAAAAAAAATGTAAAAAATACTTTAATGACTTTATGATATTTGGCTATATCTATGCTATGCGGGACAGTAGTATGGTAGTTGTTTGTCACGTCCTCCAGGTTTCCCATTAACTTGTTTGGCGCCAAGTGCTGGGTCACACGGAAGTAGAGTTGCCACCTCATCCCTTTAAACCCGAACACATATGAATTACACTGATTCTGAGGCTAATTTAATGTAGATAAGGAACCAAGTGAGGTTAATTACCACCTTAATCAGCAACCTGTGTAATATGTGTTCGGGTTTAAAGGGATGAGGTGGCAACCCTACACGGAAGGCCTACCCCATGTGGGTTCTTCTGGGCTATGTTAGGCGCTTTGTTACAGATTACTTTACACACACACACACACACGCAGGGTACCTTTACTTTGTGTCATCTTCACCAATGCCTAGGAACCAGGCTAAATGTACACCATGTACACTTGTAGTTCTCCAGTTAACTCTTGGTTAGGGTGACCAGATGTCCCCGGTTTCAGATTGAGGACACTGTCCCCAGACCAAATCTGTCCCTGGTTTTGTCCCCTGATTGGATTTCAACAGGGGCCCAAGCCATTTCAAAGACAGTGCAGAATTAAAAAAAAAATATGAATTACACACCCCCCACTCTGCTGCTCCTACTAGCTTGGGGGGGGGGGGGGGTTGTAATTCCCGCTTGCATGTTCTTCTGCCTTGGCTCAAGTCCAGCCGCCTGCCTATCTCCTTGCCTTCCCCAGTGGAGTAATCTTCCTCTGCTCAGTTCCGACCGATGATGATCCACCCCTCGCCTTGACTCGTCTCCTTCTAATGAGGTGACCCCTTCCGTTCCTCTATCCGTCCGCCGACCTGAAC